>PVLD010033778.1:0-13316 GCA_004027595.1 Dinomys branickii
CACACACACACACACACACACACACACACACACACATACACAAAGATGATCCTTTCTACAACTCTTCATAGCTTTAAAACTAAGTGAGAGATGCTCAAGGGATGTTTTTATATTTCACTACTGGATATTTAAAGTTGCTACTGATGTCTATTAGTTTATTGACAGGAACAATGAGTGCTTAATTTTTTTCTTGACCAATTTTTCATGCTTATATCTGGTAATCTGAACAACTAATTTGAAGACAACAATATGCAATCTAACAACCATTGTTGAATTCTTACCATCTCGTTTAGTGGAGATCTGTATTGTGTCTAATGTTTTTTATTACTTTTTGATCCCTTTAATGGTTTGATCAATTTGCTTGTATGGATACACCCAAATCTGAGATTTGGTTGCTCATGAAAAGAAAAAAAATATATATTTTTTGTCAGTACCAGTGACTTTGTTAGTACTGTTTCACGAGGACACTGCTGTACTTTATACAGTAGAAATAGTGTAACTGAGAAGTTGTCTGGGAAAATCTGGGAACATGGCCAATTTAAAGTGATACAAGAAGTAGAGTTTAGACAAAGACAGAATAAAGTTTGCAAAGTGCCCTGGTGTAACAGAAGGTATGCAGGTCAGATTAAACAGGACAATAATTTTAAGGCAAACATAGACTTAAAGAAAACTTGAAGTAATAAGGAAACAAAAAAATATTTCCCATGTTGTACAGTCTGCATTAGTTTTAAAAGTGAAAGAAAATTACTGGAGAGCTTTAGCGGTAGAGTGACATGTTCAATATTGTGGCTAAATATGGAATTTTGAGACACACTGGTAGAAGCAGAAAGATTTGGGATCAAGAACATCAAAATGTTAAGGTAATTTTGAGCGACACTGGTAGAAGCAGAAAGATTTGGGATCAAGGACAGCAAAATGTTAAGGTAATCTGTACAAAAGGGGAAGAGGATTCATGTTTAGAAAAAAATAAAATAAGGTGAGTATGAGGATTAAATTGTCAAAGTGAAACTAATATGATTTTAAAGCTTTGTCCATAATCACGTCTGTAACTTCTGTATTAATTCTTACATTCATTGATTTATTCATTCATTTATTCATCCATACACATTTGTCAGGCACTTCCAGAGGACTGGCTGCCATTGCTCAGTAGCAGAGTGAAGCGCCCAGGATGTGGTTATGAAGACGGCCAGACAGGTTGATAGGTAGGTAGACAGAACTAGACATAGGTGGATATTTATAAGCATAAATATACACATACAAAATCATCTACATGGTTTTGACTTATGATGGAGTCAAATAGCAATAAAAACCATCATAATTTGAACGTATATGTTCAGCATGCATTTAAAATACATATCGTGGAAAATGTCAGCTTTGTGTAGTCTGCCATGAACACCCTCAGGACATATATTAGTTCACAGTAAGGGAAATCACACAACAGAAAATTTATTTGTGATAAATTACTGGATATCTCCTGTAATTAACTGACTATTGATACCTGAAAAACACTGGCAACACCATACCTGTAGAAGACTCTTTTTAAGCCCATGGCTGAGTGACTGAAAGGAGCCACACCTCACTGCCATGGATCTAAAGCATCTTCATCTTCCTGGATAAAGATGACATTTCAAAGCACAGTATCTAGTGACTGTATATTGCTTTGCTACTAATGTAAAGGCAAACGTTGTAAGTTACCCCAAAAAAGTAGAAGTTCTGTGTGTGTAACGCTATTAATCGAAACAAAAGTGTGGTTCCATATTTTTGTTTCTGTGATTAAGATAAAAATTTTGATTTAATTTTTAATGTATCATCTTGATGTCAATGAAGGTATTATTCCTCATTTACAACTTTCACATTTTTCAAGGGCTCTTGTACTGTATACATTTTGAAGGGCACACAGACACACACATGCACACCCCCCCACACACACACAGCTGCTGACCTCAGTACAGATAGGTACCTCAGGTACTTCAGGTAATAGTGTTTGTGCTCATCATATTACACTGAATTACAAATGAAACAAATATCTTCTTGGCTATAAAAATGCCAGTAATTTTGATTATTTTTTCTCTTTCATAAAATGTCTACATATTCTAATTATATTAAGATAAAAAGACCAATGTAATCATTTATGAAAAATTAGAAGTAAATATTCAAAATAGTAAAACCTTAGCAGGACGAAAAAAATACTGCAGTAGAGAAAATTGTCTGGGTTTCTTTTAGTATAATTGAGTCAGAAGAGTTGATAAAATGGAATATTAAACAGGAGAATCTGTAAAATAATTATCCATGCTTCATTAATAAATGACTCAAAAAGTAATATATTTCTCTTTGTCCACTGTTTCCACTATAAATAACATCATCAAACATAGGTCATGGCTTACATTTTGTGTATACATTTCCAGTAAGTCGTACAAATTGGCTTTTCTTCCATGGAAGACACTGGAAAACCTGTTTCTTGGTACTGCATTTGGCACAACTGTTGTCCCTATCACAGTTTCCACACAAGAATGTAAATAAAATTAAAATCTTTGTCTCATATGCTATCATTTGCCCAATTTATAGCTATAGCTGAAATACAAAAATGCTTTCAGCAGAAGGCATGTGACTTGCATGCTTTAGACTTGCCTGCTTCATCAAACTCAATAAAAGAGGAAAAATAATTCACCTCTAATAGATATTATATAAAGTCTGATCTCATAACTTATTATTTACCTAATTGCTGTGACTTTTCTAGAATAGAAAGCAAATTAAAATTCTTTGATTGATATTTAAATATTTTCCGCAAACTCATTAGATGTAACTGAGTGACTACAGCAGAAGCTATACTCAAATTTCAACAGGTAAAACAAGATATTCCTATCTTAGTGATACATCAGAAATATTGAGACATGGCATTTGTAGTTGTTTACACACTTTTAAAACACATACTGCTTCATTAAAAATTAATTTTCAGTGGGGGGTGGTGATACACACTCATAATCCTAGCACTCAGGAGATTGAGCCAGGAGGTCTGCCCTGAGTTCGAGGCTAGCCTTGGCTACATAAACTAGCCTGTACTACACAGCAAGACTTGATTTCAAAAAACCAAACAAATGAAATAATAATAATAATAATAATAGCAATAGTAATAATAGTTTTAGCATATATTTCTCAAATTAAATCTCTCAAATTTTTAAATATGGAACCTGGTTCACCATGGTTTATAATCAATTTTAATACATAGTTCAAAAGATTTGCATTTGTATTTTCAGTATAAAGTTTAAAATTCAATTTCACTTTCATTATTTGTAAATTATTGATGTTTTAATTTCACAATAGCATTAAATATTAAAACATTTTCAATTTTGAACAACCATGAGATGTTACATATTGCTATGTTTAATATACAATAGATGTTTTATATATAATATATATACACACATTACAGTTGTTAGCTATAAATTAACAAGGTTTCTTCACAAATTATAACTAGATTATCTAGCTTTCATAAAAATTATTTAGACATATGTATATAGAGGGAAGTTGACTTCAAATAGTCATCAAATATTTGTCTATACTCAATACATTTTAATTTTTTAATGATTTAACAACATGTTTGCAGTATTTAATGGTTGTGTTTCTTATGTGAAGATCGTACATGAACGTAACACATTTAATTGCTTTTTCATCCTGTTCCATCTCCCCACAATGCTAATACTTTAACAATTACTGTATCTCAAAACTTTTCCATACATATCTTAAAATAATATTTGATAGAAGTAAAAGATGACCTGCAGTTTGTGGATTTAGATACAAAATAAATGGCATGTTTTGAATATATGAATTTTAGTTTTTGAAAAATAGCCTCAACAATTTTCTCAATTTTACTTCTTATTTGGACAAATAATTTGTATGACTATTAGAAGGAATATGTTTATTTAAGGTGAACAGATTTTAAAATGTGTAAATCTAATGTGTGTTTTCCAAACTTGTTTCCTGGTCTGCTAATAATGCAATATTTTGTGTGCTAATTTCAGATAAGTACTAAAATTGACAATAATTTATAGAATGGTTTCCCTTTTTTCATAATTCATCCCTTATGTAATTTCAGGCAGATCTTCACAATGACTTAAATGCTTTTGACAAGTCACTGAAGGTTTAAAATTTTCCCATGCCCCTATTTCGCCAATAACAAATGGCTGTCTTATGCTTTGATGACTACTGGCTGGTATTTGAAATCTTAATATGTAAGAATAACCTGCAGAATCAAAACACCTACACTTCAGTTACATCTGAGTTCTATTCCTAGAATCTACATTTTAACAAACATCTCAGACTGATCGGGTGCTGCTGATACTCATTCACTTTGTAAATACTGCCCCCACCAAATCCTGAGTCTGCAGTTTTTGAAATCAAATGGAATAACGTTGTTTGATTGGGAAGCATAGAATGTACCACAGAAGGCAGATATTAGTGAAATACAGTGTGCATATAAATAAACCAAACATTTATTGCTGCTTTTTAGTTTAATAGGTGCATGAAAACCCAGTATTAATTTTTTACTATGGCATCCTCCAACAAAGGAAACAAAAGACAAACAACCAAAACCAAAAATTGAAAATGTATTTCCAATATAAATTCTTTATCACTGTCAATTTCTATACCTACCTGATATCAGACAAAATATTGTATTTTTAACAAATTGGAAAACATACTGACGTGATTTAGGAATTTTACAGCTTGCTCTGATTAAATGAACACATGAATGGTTACCATTTTTAATAGCCATACACATTATTTGCCCAAATAAGAAGATAAAATTAGGAAAGTTTTTGAGTCAGTATTTTTTAAAAATTAAATTCATATACTCAAAATATGCTATTTTCTAACTAACGCATTGGTTAAAGTTCCTTTTATTCCCATTAAATATCATCTCAAAATAAGTATGAAAATTTTTGAAATAAAGTGAAGGATGGTAAAATATTAGCATTTAGCAACACCGAGCCATTTCAGAAGACAAAAATGCACTGGTAAACAACCGTGACATGAGATCTAGAGAACGCTCTTGCCAAAGCCAACGGAGAGGTGGAACGAAACAGAAATTCAGTTTGTTTGGCACATTCACATCTCAATACAGAAAAGGGAACATTTTTCAATATATGGAGATAAACATAGCACAGACAGAAAAGAACTGTGTGCGAGAACAACTCATGCTGTCCTATTTTACTCTGTTTTCTTCGGGGGATTAGAATTTCAAACCTGAAGCTTGTTTTCAGTACAGACAGTCTGTAAGCCCAAAAGTAAATAGATACACTCTAATTAAGACAAAAAATGTTCCAGTTAAAGGGCAAAAATACTTTTCAAACCTTAGACCTGAAATGTTATTTGCTAATAATTGAAATAGAAATCTCTTTGACCTGTTCTAATCTGCTAATACAAATTTAATTGTATTTATTAAAAATGATTTATGGGAATCAAAAGTTCATTTGAACTTTTGGACTAAACTGCTAAACTTGGACACAATCTGGTGGAAAACAGGCACTGAGGAAAGAATTTAAATGACTTGGATGTGAGGAATGAGGCATTGTACAAATTTTTAAATGCTCAAATTACTTCATTGTAGTTCTACTGCAATACATTCAAGAGAGAAAAATAGGGTGGTTTTCCAGAGAATCAAGACTGGTGTTTAATTTTTGGAGGAGACAGTTTAGTGCCAAACTTCTCTAACACTTCTTTCTTTATTGTTAGTATGACAGTGTCCCATTATGTATCCCAGATTGGCTTTGAACTCATGACTCTCCTGCCTTTGTTTTTAAGTGCTGGCATTTTAGGTGCCCACTGATATGCAGCCAAAACATTTTTCTTAATATGAAAAGTCGTGTTTGGGGAACTAACCATACTTTTCAAATCCTCAGGTGCTTCATTAATGCATTTCTTCAGAATAGACGGTCTCCACAAAACCAGCTACTCAGATGAGGGAGCAGACTGCTGAAATATGGCTGAATGGATCTTCCATTAATAACTATTCAATGTAATTATTCACAAATTACTGAGCTTTGAGACTGATATTTCATACAACCTGAACTATAAGTTATAAACCATTTAAGCTCCACAACATGTTTCCACGTCATAGCAGGTTTCCCTCACCATCGTATACTCCTCCCTTGCTTACTAAATACACCTAATGATGAGAACTGCGATTACAGTAGCTGTGGGAGCACACACTGTGTGCCGCTGGAGAGTACCAATTAAAATACACCCTAGTCATGACATTGTCAACACAGACAATAATTACCTCTGGCTTTGATCTCTTCATACACCCATAATTGTAATGCAGTGCAGGGCTACTATTCGTTTGAAAGAAAACTTGAAGTCAAATTAATATTCTTGATTTTCAAAATAATGAATTCTATGCCTTCTAATATATGTTTGTTGTGGCCATATAAACCTTATTGTCTTCTTTTTCTATTTGAAGCAGTTGTTTTCAGGAATACGTACCAACTATTTTGCTTTACTCTTCTGATTTTGAGGGTTTTTTCACATGTGCTAGTGCACATAAATGACAGTCTCAGACAAACCCTTAGCAATAAAAAGTAATGTTTCATATTCTTGAAAGCTGTGCATGCTTTATAATTTTACTCATTGCAAATACGATGTTAACAATGGATCGCATCAAAATTCAGCTATGCTTTTCCATAGCTCTGAAATTTGTGCAGTTGGTACTCTAAAGGATTTTCCATCTGAATCTTTCCAAAGGTATCCATTCCTTAGACAATGTGCCCCAGCTGGTTTTAGGACTTGGACCATTACTTTCTGTTTGAGGAAACTGGCAGGAACCAATATGAATTCAACACTTGGAGCAGCAAGTGAATTAATCAAATTGAAAAAGTATATAGAATTTATAGACAAAGCTGTCAGAATAGAATACTACATAGCAAGAGCTTCACTCAGGAGTAGACAGAAAATTCCATTCATCTAGTTGTTCCTTACACTTCTATTTTATTATAAAATACTCGTAATTCAATATAAATATTTACTTAGCACTACAGTGTGCAGCAAACATATGAAAAGGGAAAGGGGGCAGTTTTTACAACCAGGCATGGATAGTGAATGAAACTATACAAGAAATGTTATAGCAAAATCATGTAGAAAGCGGTGGTGCTATTTTTGTCTGAATTTCCTATATGATATATAATATAGGAGGAGGTAGAATTTTGGAGAGGTATATAATATTTCCCTTCAAAATGTTGAATAGTTTTATCTTCAAAGTAAGCACACGGAACAAATATTTTAAAAAAGAGCAGAGAAATTTCAAATATAAAGAAAGATAAAAATACACCATTCTAATTAGTTATGCATTGGAGTAATGTTTTTAAGAAGACTACCTTTCATAATTTATTTTTGAGAATTTTGTGTAGTAGCAATCAAAAATGAATCTAAATTATGCAGAAACAAATTTTCGCTTTCAGCTCTATTGTCTGTGTGTCAGTGATCTGAGGGAACTAACGAAAATGCATTGACCTCTCAGGTAAGTTCTTTTTCTTAATTTGAGCTAGAATAGCTTTTCTTTCTGTGAAATGACTTGTATACCTGTTACATAAGATTTATTGAAATGATACTCAAAATTATCCACATGGAAGAATACACAATTAATCAGAATTTTTTCCTATCCTATACCAACTCTAAAAATAACAGAATATGTGGGTATCTTGCATTACATAGTTAACACACTTGAAATAGTCAGTAAACCACTCACTGACCTTTCTGTTAACTCAGATTTGTGGATTCAAGGCCCATCTTTTAGATCTTAAAGGAAGGATTACCTTTTTCTGCTGTCATCAGAGGTTTTTGACCTTTCTGTTTCTTTCCTAAAGAAACTGCACTAGAATTTCAATTTTTATCTTTATATTTTAAACGTAGAAACTATAAAACTCTTTTTTCCCTTCAACTGAAGTATCATTCCTCCCTTGGACTGGAACAGTTTGCCATTTTGTGAATATCAGAAAATTGAATAAACACGTACAGTGTCTTCAAATGCACACCAAAATGTGCCCTAAAAGCAAATACTAGACCAGATACAAAGTGTTAAGAATGAGCTGCCTCTGAACAAGCTCTGACTAAATATAGATATATTTTGTCAGATATACCTTTAATTAAATGTATCCTTTCATACATTGCTATTTTGTTATAAGAAATAAACGTATATATTATTTTAAAATAAATACCATCTAAGGTTCTACACTAGAACACAAATGCCCAGCCTACTTTTCTGACTGTAGAAAGACGGAGAGGCATAGAATTTATTCTGTGAAGTGGCTGGTTTTCCTGTAGATTCCTGGCCAGTCTTTATGGAGGAATAGAATACTTTTTGCTTAACAGAAAAATAAAACATACAATGATACTTAGGTTACTTTTTTTCTTAATGAGCTACTTCTGAGATCGAAAGTCTATTCTTGATGATTTGTAATAGAAATATCTACTATCTCTTCATCTTTATTTACCTTGGTCACTGTGCTGGAATTTATTTTACTGAAAAACTTTCATGAAAATTAATTACATGATATAGATTCTTCCTTAGTATTCTGTATAGAAAGAAGAAAAATACTTGCAATGGACATTTCTGTGATCTTGTTTTAAAAAATGAAATCCAGACAGGAATGATGGCAAGTGCGTGCAATTCAAGCTCTCAGAAAGCTGAAACAATAGTATCACAGGTTCAAAGCTAGCCTTGGATACTTAGTGAGGTCATGTCTCAAAAACCGACACACAATAATGCTAAAACAAGTAGCATGCATATACCTTGTTATAGATGTGCAGTTATAATTCTTGTTTGTATTTACAAGGCCACTATAACACCAATACTTGAACTATTTTCTATAAATTTCTCCAGGTGATTGCTACATGTTGCTCACAGGCACACCAATAAAATAAAGAGATAAAGAACTAGGATGATGTAGTTTGGGAAATTAATTATTGTATTATTAAATGTCCCCAGTGATCCCCTTTTGATACACACTACTACTGGTTTCTGTGGATACAATGACATACACATACAAAGCATCCTGAAACCTAAATGGAAGGATGAAATAAAGGGAGAAAATAAATGGATATTTTTAAAAAAGAATAATTTAAAAATAATACGTATTGAAGTGTTATCTCTCCTACATTAATAATAATTGTCCTCCCCAAAAGTTGTTTGAAAGTCCTAGAAATAAAATCAATGTTTGAAGTAATTGTCCACCAAAAGATGAATGGTTAAAGGAAATGTGTGAGATACAGATAAACCGATACAAATATATATACATATATATATATATACACACACACACACACACACACACACACTATAGAATGTCATTGAGCCTTAAAAAGGAAGAAGCCAGCTTTGATCCATCTAGAGGACACTATATTACGTGAATAACTGACAGAAAAAATACTGTGTGACCTCCATTACGTGTGAAGCACGTAATAGTCAAAGTCATAGATTTAGAGGGAATATTTACCAGTGGGTGGGAGGCTGAGGGAAATGGGGATATACTGGTAGGGGCACAATTTTCAGGTAAAATATATAAGTTCAGGATATTACACCATGTTATCAGTACAGTTAATATGATGCATATCTGAAAATTGCTAGGAAAGTTTACCTTAAATGTTCTCACCATCAAAAAAGGCAAGTAGGTGCCAGAGATGTTACCAAGATTTAATCATTTTACAGTGTATAAATACAACAAAACATTATGGTCTTACATCATAGAAGTAAGCAACTGTAGGTGTTAAACAAACCTAATAAAGCTGACAAAGTGCATGTTTTAAAATAACTGGAAATATTCTAAGGGTGTCTAATTAATTACCAACATAATAAATAGAATTATATTTTAAGTGCAAGATAAATGTATTATTGAATGATACACCAAATATATTCCATAGATTAATCATCTGTCAAGACAGAGCTTTTTAATTAAAATAGAATGCAAGCCACAATGTAATTTTAAATATTTTAGTAGCAACGTTTTAAAAATTAAAAAGCAAAAGAACTTACATTTAGTACTTTATTTAATTTAATGCAATCTGTTAAAACACTATCATTCTACCATGCAATCACTAGAAAAGGCATGATTGAGATGTTTTGCACTGTATACTTCATGCTGTCTTCAAACTCTCAATCTGGACTAACTACAATTCTCAGGTGGCTACTGGCTCCTATGTTCAACAGCATATGTATAATGTGTTTGTCTTGAACTCTGCTCTTTTCCAAACAAATTCTTTAAAGTGACAGTAGGATACTGAAAGATAAAATTAGGTGTTATTCACATGTCCCAAAGTGACATATGATGTGACATTCTCTCTTTTTTTTTTTTTTTTTGGCGGTACTGGGGATCGAACTCAGGACCCTGCGCTTGCTAGGCAGGCGCTTATTCCACTGAGCTATATCCACAGCCCCGATGTGACATTCTCTAAAATGAAAACAAATTGTATTTTAGCTATAGGCAAATGTTAGCATAAGCATTTTATATATTCTAAGGGGAAAAACAGAAAGAAATAAACTCTGCTACAGATAAAGAGAGACTTCAAAGAATTCTTTTGCTGTGTAAATAGTTTTAAAACCAAAAGCGTGGATCATGCTATTAGCACTGACTTGCAACTGCAGAAAAGTCAGAAAGCATCACAGCTCAGCAGACCAGTCACGGAAAGAGTGATGCCTTTCCCGTTGTGCTGCTTATTTCAAAGCTGAGAACTGACAATTTGTACGAGTTCAGAACAGCAGGGCATATAATAATTGGATATTTCATTGCATGCTAATAACTCAGTCAGTATATCAGGGAAAGTATTTAAGGTCGGCAGAAACACAATCAATCATTATAGATTTATTTTTAAGGGGCTGTTTCTTTTCCTAAGAACTTAAATTTAATGTTAACATTGTTCTCTGTCTCTATAGCATATGTGTCGTGCCAGTCTATGATAATGAAGCGTGTAAATCCTTGGAAGTTTCTGTTTACATGCCTTTTTCTTGCTCAATACTTTAGGCATAATATGTAAGAACAAATAAGACAAGGGGAAAATGAAAAAACATAAAAGAAAGTTTTCAGCACATTAAGACATGTTGATTATTTTTTACTATTGGTTTTCACTTCTGCCAAAATGTTACACCATAGTATACGTGCCAGAGGATTCTGGAGTATGGTGTTTTAATTGGATCTTCAAGAGTAAAAATATAACTTGATTAAGAACAACCTTCATTCGATCCCCTTATTTTCCAGATCATGTATCATAGGAGAACATAGCATTTATAAAATTTTTATTAATGCATTTTTGCAATATATGCAGTTTGAAGTCATCTTAAACTGATGATGGGTACATGTGCATAACACCTACAGTCCCTGTAGAAATTTGAAAGCAAATACAGTGTCTACACCCCTACCCAAGTTTAGCTGAAAGAGATGGGAAGGGAATGTGATGGCTATGACCTGCAATGGATTTATTATTTACGTTATATGTTTCAAAGTTGAATCAGAGATTCTTTGAAGGCAGAAAAAGAAAAAAATGTTGATTCCCCTTTTCATTCTGTGGCCAGTAACATTCTGATCAGCCATAATAATTTTACACTTTCTATGCTTTTAGGCCTTCATAAGGTTAAGAATTAATATGTATATTTCCTATGTGTGAAAACTTTAATATTTGGAATGCAGACATTATATTCATGCATACATAATTCTATAATAAGAGACTTGCATGTTATATATGATTTATATGTATATGCATATAAAAATATACCACATATAGCATCATTAAAGTTATAAAAATGTGTTATAAACACAAAAACTGCAACTTGGGAAATTTTTCTCTAAACAAATATTTTTGAATATATTCTTAGATTATGCCCAGTTGGTTTCCACTGAATAGTTAGCCTGAATTTTAGGAAAGTTGGGCAAAGCTTTCTTTGCTATCAACATTGCCACACAATTCTTCACACTCACTGATGCCTCTCTTCTTTCCCACATTCTTTCTCAGATTAATACTAATGTGTTTTAATCTCGGTTAGGCTTCTACTCAAACATTACCCACCGCATGTGTACAGAAAGATTGCAGCCCCTGCACTGTTACGTATTCAAGCACCCAGACGCCTAGTTATCAAATTACTTCTGTGTCACAGGGATCACAAATCATGTTGCGCTTCAGAAAAGTTCAGTAATTTATGCCATTAACTGAGAGAAAAAAATAACTATGAAGAGCAAAGGGTTTTGAATTTTTCACTTTGTAGTCATGCTTCTGAAGAAAGAACATGGCCTTTAGAACTGTGAAATAACTTTGTCCTTCATAAGGAGCTGCATTATGTCCATGTATTGCAAAATAATACGCCTTGTGCACTGGGGTACAAATAAGAATCACACAACCCTTCTAGAAACTGTACTAGCAGTTTTATCTATCTTGCAGAAATTCACAGCATGATAGTTAATAATAACCCAGGCAAAGAACATGCAAATCTACTGAACAGTACCCTTTATCCTGTTTCTACCTTCCCGTGCTCCTCCTCTGCTTTGGACTCTTGAGAGAGTAATGTAGTTCCCATGTATATATAAACATGAGATAAATATCCAACAGATATAAAAACATGGTTGTGGTCAATTTTTTCCTTTACTAACTAATCATAGTTGAGTAAGCAATGTAACTTTTTTATTTCTCTCTTCTTCCTCTAGTAAACAGGGAATTTCTATGTATCCCAATAAAATCACAGCAGCGTTTGTGGTGGAAAATGTGATATTTATGAGTGACTTTATGTGATGTTCTCATGAATCTTTCAAACTGTTCCACATCAGGCTGACAAACACTGTAGGTATATATGGAAACCAAAGTATTGTTGCTGTGTGTTTATTGACCCCCCCCCCGACAAAATAGTGGAAAACATCCTTCAGCTGCCATCCTGCAAGTCTGCTTTCTAATCAAGAAGAAGGCACAGAAAACCCACAAATTGGGCAAAAATCCTAGCTGGCTGTCCCTCAGACAAAGGTTTCTATCTAGAACATACAAAGAATTAAAAAACATGTACCTGTCCAAATTCAAAGACCCAATCCAGAAATGGGCATCTGAGATGAATACACACTTCTCAGACAAAGAAATACAAATGGCAAATAAATATATGAGAAAATGCTCCACATCCTTAGTCATTCGAGAAATGCAAATAAAAACAACATCGAGATTTCATCTCACCCCAGTAAGACTGGCCAGTATGAAAAAGTCATCCAATAACAGATGCTGGCGAGGCTGTGGAGAAATAGGGACTCTATTACACTGCTGGTGGGAATGCAGACTGGTGCAACCACTGTGGAGAGCCGTTT
>PVLD010033779.1:0-13317 GCA_004027595.1 Dinomys branickii
GTCTCCGCCGCTAACAAGCCGATCTCTGTCGGGAGTTTATTTACATTTTTTGTCTTGAATATTTCTCTCATTCTTTCTCTCTCCATTGCATAGTTTCTGGACAGCGCCATTTCTCTCTGATTGTACCCACTTCTCCCCCAAACCTCCCCACGATCAGCTCTCGGAAGCCTTACACACACCAGTGCCTTCTTCTCTTCAGCCTGCCCGGTTGGGCCCCCCTTCCCTGTGCAATGAGAGCGAAATTCTCTGCCTAGGTGCGGTTTTCGGTTAATCACAACCCCCACAGCTGGGTCCTCTCCACTGTTCTCGCTGTGCCACTCCCCCCGCTGCTCTCGCTCTTGAGGTAAGCTCTCACGGGAGGCGTCCTCGGAGCGCTCTAGGAGCTGGGTGGATCTTCTATTTACACATAAGCGAAAACCTAAGTTGTTCTTTCTTTCCTAGTTATACCAGGGCGTAGGGTTTATGTGTCTTATTTGCTTTTTGTTTTTTTGAATATGTTTTAGGAGATTCAGACTTATACCTTGCTATTGCTATGGCTTTCCAGAATTAGATTTTAAATATTTGAAGGAATTGAAAAACAACGCTCCCATTTATCTGTTGATAAAATAATTTATTTTCCTTCTTTGAAAAAAATAATTTAGGGTATTCTTTAAGTATTGTGACATTCCTGTTTGGCTATCTAAATTGTGTAGCAGCATTAATTTAAGAAACAATCTATGACTCAGCACCAGTGTTACCCTTAGAAAAAATACAAATGAAGATATAAGTGACAGAAAGCAAATTGGGGGTTTCCGGATTTATAACCAGGAGAAAAATGCACATAAATAAAATTGCATCAAGATTGGTACTTTTCGGGGGCTGGGAGTATAGCTCAGTGCCAGAAGCGCTTGCCTGGCAAGCGCAAGGTCCTGAGTTCGATCCCCCGTACCAGAAAAAAAAAAAGAGAAATTATACGATTGGTACTTTTCAGTGGGGTACCTATAGTCTACGATGCATATTTCAAAACAAGTAGAAAAAGTCAGAGGTTCCTAATGCATAAAAATGATAGATGTATAGACACACTAATTACCCTGATTTGATCTTTACATAATGTATGTATCTGTATGAGACACTTGCACAAATATGTACAAACATTCTGTCAATTAAAAAATAAAACACAATACAAAAACAAATAAGCCATTAATAAATTAGTGAAAGATAATAACAGAAAACTCATCAAAGAACACACACACACACACTCACACTCCAATGTCTAAGACCATGTCTTAACCATGTCTAAGACTGGAGATGACACACAGTGTGGTGTATTGGCAACTGGTGGTCAGTTTTTAACACTCACCTGAACTGAACCAGTGTGGTACTGGGTGTGGGAGGCCCACCTGTGGATTGTTGCTGGCAGTATAAAAGGCAGACCTGGAGAGGAAGAAGTTTAGAGGCTGTTGGAAAGCTGTAAGAGAGCTGCTGGTTCTCTAGGGCTATTCTGCTGTTATGCTGACTTTCCTGATGAACTTGACTGTTTGTTGGAGGAGGAGCTTGGGACTTCGCTGTCACTGAGAAAAGCTTTGGTTCACTTTGGGGGAGCTCTGGTCCTTACTTTGAGCATCTCTTCCTGGCTCTGTGGGGGAAGATGGTGCACTGCTCACTCTCCTGGAGAAGCTTGTTATGTTGACTTTCTTGATTAGAACTCGGCTGTCTGGATCATCAGAGGAGCTTAGAATCTCACTGTTGCTGAGGATGGATGCAGTACTTTTTTTGGGGGGGGCTCTGGTTCTTACTTTGAGCCTTACTTCCTGGCTCCAGTGCAGATCCCTCAGCCCGCTAGCACAGATCCTCTGTCGTACTGGCACAGGCTTTCTAGCTTCCACCACTGACCTTTGGGTCTTCCAGCACAGTTCTATGAAACAGGCCTGCATGAGACATTGTAATGGGCTCTAGGCTTCTATTTGGATCTGTGAAAGGCAGTTATGAGCTCTAGATCTTCAGCTGGACTCATACAGGACATCACCATGGGATTCAGGCCCTCAGCTGGATTCTTTGGTCTTTCATGTGTGGACAGATTTCCTGCAATCTCTTTTGTATATGATTCTTTGGGTGACTATTATAAATGATCTTATAAAATATGTGTCCTGTATTATATTTTTCCCCTTGCAAAACCTCAAACTACAACACAGAGCAACAGAAACTTTCATTCATTGCTGGTGGGAATGCCAAATGGGATACTCACTTTGGAAGAGTCTGGAAGTTTCTTACAAAGTTTATCTCACAACCCAGCAACGAAATTTTTTAGTGTTTATCCAAAGGAGTTGAAAGGAAAACCACCACAGAAATGTTTATAGCAATTTCATTGTCACTAAAAGTTCAGCTGCAAGGAACCAAGATGTCCTTCAGCTGGTGAATGGGTCAACTATGACATATCCATACGGTGAACTGTTATTGGTTAGCCATAAAAACAACTGGACTGTCAAACTGTGTAAAGATGTGGGGAAACCTGAATGGAAAATGGTTGTTGCTTAGTGAAGAACCAATTCAGAAGGACTTTGTATTGAATTGCTCCAACTGTATGACTCTAGAGACAGTGCAAAGCATGGTGGTTGGTGGGAGAGGGCTTGAGAGATGTGTATGTGGGTTCAGGGGATTTTTAGTGTGTGATAAAGCTCTCCTGTGTTCTGTTATGGTTGTCAACGCAAAATTCTTGTGTTTATTAAGACCTATAGAACTATGCAGCACAAAAATGAATCACTGTGAACTAATATAGACTTTAGTTGATGTAGTGTATCAGTGTTGAGTAATTAATTTTAACAAATGTATCACATTAATGCAAGATGTAATGAGAGGAACTGGGAGGGGAGTACTATACCTGGAAACTTTATACTATCTTTATTTTTCTGTACATCAAAAATATATGAAAAATTGAGTCTATTCAATAAAAAAAGATCAATGCTTTATGCTGAAGGCACGTGTGTGAGTTTTGTCCTCAGGAGAAGCAGCTAAGTCCTAGGTGCAGTAGTGAGAGCTAAGTGATTTGAAAACAGTGTGGCACTTTAGCTTCATGATATTTTCTTCACATACTTATCTGAGCCTCCAGGAAGGGGGCCAAGGTGTTCTTCTTGGCCTCTTTCCAGGCTTAAATATTTGGTTCCCACCAAAAGATCAAAGATCACTTGCTATATAAACTTCAGTAAATAGATGCTCAAACACAAAATGACAAGTGGGAAATTAGGTTGAGCAGTAATGGTTTATTTTTCTCAAGTGAAATGACTAATTTGTTTAAGTAGGTGAAGGTTGCAGGGGTGGCCTGGGTGAAGAACGGGGAAAATTGTTCATTACTAAGCAGCACTGAGCATTATAAAATGTGTTTCTAGTAATTAAATAGAAATGTTTTTCATTTTGATTTGGGTAATTTACTACAAGTGAAAGTTAAATCTTAGGTGCCTAATAATAATTCCCAGAGTTCTGTAAAAGGTGCACCAGCAAGAATATAGAGAATTGTTCTGTAAAGAACAACTAGGTTGGTTTACTAACCTAAGTGTAGGTTGCTATACTGTCTGTATAGTACTTGTAATAAAACATGCTGGGGGGAATGAACTGAAGACAGTAAGAAGCTGGCTGACTCAAACTTGCCTCTTTGATATGTGTGTTTCTTATTCTCAGAGAGCATTTATTCTCTTTCAATGCCTCATTTCTTTGAAAAGTTAACATTCCCCTTACACGTTCTGAACACCGTTCCTGTGCAGAGGTATTATTGTATTAGGCTTTTACCCCTCTGCTTCCTGTCTTTCCCTTTCTCCTTCCAGCACACTCCACAACCTGACGTTATTTTTCATTGCTCAGAATCCTGATGCAGATCTGCATTCCAGATTTCCCACTTTCTGCTTCCTTCACAATGTACACATGTAGATCTTTTTAAAATTGTTTCTCTGAGCAGGAGGCCCCATGCTTCTACCCAGCTTGGGTTTTCATAAACATGTCCGCACGCTTGTCCTCTGAGGTTAGATCTTCTTATCCACGCATTTCTTGTACATGGCTGGGGGTTCCACTGTGTGGGTTGTGTGTGTGAGACTGCTCGCAATAGGGTGCTGTGGGATGCAGGGCCCTTCTTCCTTTGCGGGAATGAGATTGCCTGCTGGACTGTTGTTTTTGTGTACAGCTTGTTATCCCTGTGTTTCTAGAGATCTGCATTGCAAATTAAACTCTTCAGTGTAACCTTCTTTTCTGCCATGTGAAAATATGGGGAAATACTCAGGGTATGAAGTAGCTTATTTTTTATCATAAGTACAGATGAGCCACTGTCCCTGAAAGTAGCACTTGGTTGTCCTGGAAGATTTCCTACTCCCCCCACCCCCACCACCTGAGGTGGAATTAACTACCTTTAAATTACAGTGACTACTTGAGAGGCATGGCTTGGCCAGAAGGTGAGAGAAGGTGCATACATACCATGGAGTTTGGTTCGGAGCCAGCTTCTCAGCAAAAGCGTAGCCAGTGCACAGGATGACTAGGAACCTTCTTGCCATGGGGATGTCACCGTCAAACCACAGCAGTCATGCTTAGGATGGTCGGTTTTACCTGACCTGTAAATAGAAACTATGCACAGAAAACCGACACTTCTGTTGCTGCTTCATCCTGCCTTCAGGTACTGGAGGAATTTTCTGAACTTAGTTAGATGTCAGTAACATCTTGGTTTCTCTGAAGCTTTGGCCAGAGTGAGACGCATGGGCACATGGTAGGGATCCCAGTGAGCATGTGGTAGGGGTCACATCATGATTGGAAGTTCAAGGTAAGAATTTGGGAGGATGGGTTTTGGTGAGTGCTATTTGAATTTTGTATCAATATTATTCAGAAATTAATGCAAGTATTCTTTTTTTCTGTAACTAAAGTAGGACTGGGTGGCTTAGGTGAAAGGAAGTGGTAAAATTATGAAAGGGTAGAAAAAACATGGCTCAATGGAAAGCGAAGTTTCTTAATATTTAGAAAGGGAAGGGAAGGAGGAGACTCAACAAGTCTTCATGTGTGAAAAAGAGAATTTCCCCTCATGGTGGGAAATAGTTGGTATGCATTTGATGCATAGATAACCACTCTGGAAAACTCTGCTTCTAAGTATAAATATGCTTGGGTACAGCTAGCAATTAATTAGCACTTTGTTGCAGGGGATGTCAATCACTTTATTTTTTATTTCATTAATCCTTTAACTGATTTTATATTATTATTACTTTTCTTTTACTATAAATGAGAAAACAGGTTTATAGAAGTTAAATTTGAGACATCAAAGTAAGGAAGTGAAGTAGAAAAGGATTGTATATATAAATATTAAACATCAAGGTTAAGTCACAAGTCAGACATCCAGCAAGAGCGCAGGAGTCAGGAATATACGATAAAGCAAGAGTGGTGGTGTCAGGGCCGAGAAGGTTCATTGGTTTTGAGGCCTAGGGGAAGTGTGTATGTGGGTCGTGACACCGTAATAGTAAAGGAAGAAGGTAAAAATCGGAATACAGATAGAAATTCTGTTCATCGGGGTCGAGGTGACAACTAAATAAGACATTGAATATGGAGGCAAAATTCCACTTTCTCTAGAGAGCTTGGCTGAAGGGGACCCTGTGTCCAGGCCATGAGCACGTCCATAGATGGAACCTGCTGCTAGGCTCGGGCAGCGTGGCTCTGCTAGCCAGTCCAATTGCACCCTTGTCACAAAAATCAACACTTTTGACTTCACAGTTTAATTTTTTACAAGTGAATTGCTTTTGAAAATTCTCTTAAATTTGAGGTACTTTTTAAGCAGCTTTGTTACATAACAGGATTCTAATCAGGAATTTGTAGACAACACAAGGTTTGGCATTACTGATATTCCTGCAGGGGAAGCTACTGTACCCACTGAAACAGAAGAAAATCAACAAAGACTTGTTTCCTATTGGGCAATCACAGCTGGCTGTTAAAGGAAGAGACCTCTAGTTGCTGTATTTGAAAGAAAGCTTTTCTGAGTAGACTTGATCAAAGCTGGAACCTTTCTATGTTTTGTGAGGTTTGGCCATGTCTGCTGTCAGTATCGGCCTTTGCCTGCTCCAGTGAAGGGCTGCAGTGAAGCTACATGTTCCTGTTCCAGGGGAAATGAACTCCTCTTATGAGGAGAAAGTAAAAAGCCATGACTGAGAAGATGAGACTGGAACTAATTTCTATCGGCATCGGTTCTAACTTCTGGAATGCAACTCCCTGACTCAGGCCCTGATGTTCTTGCTGTTACAGTGGTCAACACAGGCACCAGGGAATTTTAATTTGATGGGTGAAGTTCCCATTTAAATCTCAACTTCAAATGGAATTCATATACAAATGTGATGTCATTTATGGGTAGTTAGTAAAATGTGACCGAGATACAGCTTTCAGACTGAATGAATATAGTCCATGGAAACCACCCTAGCCCGGGCCCTCCTCACCTCTGCAGCTGTCTTCTCTTTTTCATATTTTGCTCCAGGATATTTTCAACTCTATCCCTACATGGCTGCTGTAGGGAGCCACTAATTTACCGAACACTTAGTTTTTGGTCATGTTTTCTCCTGCTGAAGAAAACTACAGTGATTTTTCATTTCTAAGTCCCAGGACAAGCTACAGTAGTCCCTCTATCCATTGCCTTCATTTGTATTTATTGAACATTCCCATTCAATAACTCATAAACACAAATAAGAAACTTATCAAAGTGTCTGAGATTAAGGATTTTCGATAAGTTGCTAATTCTAGTATTAGACATTAAAGTTTTTTGTATTCAATGGAAATCTTAAAAATTTTATACACCTCTGTATTCTTACTTTCTTATTTATGAGTATTCATAGTCCCTGAAATACTACAGGGTTACAGTCTTACTCTATTTTAAGCCTGCCAACTTTACTACCTTCTCTCCAGCTGTGCTCTAAAATTTGAGGGAGGAAACTATAGCTAGGATTTGTTTTTCAGGACTTCATTTACTTATTTTTAAGAACTTTTGAAGTCCAGTTTTTGAGGTACAGTTGGCATGCAGAAAATTTTAACTCTTTGTGGTGTTCAGCTCTATGTGCTTTAGAAATAGATATGGTTATGTATCTACCACCCTAAGAAAAATAGAGACCACCTCCCCTCTCCCAGTTCTCCCATGGCTGTTGTGGTTAACCCTTCTCCCTGACCCTTGCCAATCACATTTTGCTGTCCTTGTGGTGTGGCCATTCCTCCAGTGCCAAGTAAACTGGATCAAATGACACCCAGCTGTGTTACCACAGTGCATTTAGAGTTCACCTCCTTGCATATCAGTAGTTTGTACATTTTTATTGTAAAGCAGTGGTCACATACATGGATGCATCATATTTTGTTTCCCCAGTTGTATCGCATTTGAGTTATATCCAATTTTTGGCTATGATGAAAGAAACTATTTCTATTGCTCATTTTTTGAGCAACTTCATCGAAGATAACAATATGCAATATAACAACCATTGTTAATTTCCTCTCATCTTGTTTTGAAATTCTGTATCATTTTTTTGTGCTGTCTTGTCTTTGTTATTTTGTTATTGTTTTTCTCTTTAAAATAAAAAAAACTATTATAAAGAATCATGTACAAGTTTTCATGTAAATGAAACTTTTAAGTTTTTATTTTTTATAAGATAGGTGATTTGGAAGTGTTTCTGCTTGTCTGTGGACTGCCTATTCATTTTCATAACCATGTGTTTTGAGGAGCATATGTTTTAATTTTGATTAAGTCCAATCTACAGAGCTTTTAATTTCAGTGATGTCAGGAGAGGGGTGTCTGGGACATGTGGGAGTGCATGGTCCCCTTTACAAGAAGTGGCTGAATTCTTCCAAAGTGGCTGTACTCTTTTGCATTCCAGTGGCAATGAATAAGAATTTCAGTTGCTCTGTATCGTCACAGGCACTTTGTATGCAGTAGTAAGAGTTAAAAAATGTTTTTAAGCTTCGCTGCTCCTACAGGAGTTTAGTGTCATATCTTACTGTGGTTTGAATTTGTGTTTACGTGGTGTTAAGCATCCGTTTGCATGCTTATTTGCTTTTCCTAGATTTGTTGTGTGTGGTATGCCTGTTTATGTTTTCACAGTTCTGGAGGCTGGACGACCTAGTTCAAGGTGCCAGAGTACTCCTGTTCATTCCGAAGTCTCTGTCTTTGGCTTGCAGGTGGTTGTCACTTACCAGCATCCTCAGGGGGTCTTTCCCTTGTGTACTCTTGGTGCTTCTTTGTGTGCCTAAACATCCTCTTCTAGGAAACCAGTCAGACTGGAACAGGGCCCAGCCTAAGAGCCTACTTTTAACTTAACTACTTCTTTAAATACTGATTTCCAAATACACTTACATTTTGAGATACCAGAGGTTAGAGCTTCAATTTATGAATTTTGAGGAACACAATTCAGCCCATTAAAAAGGGAAATTGTTTTTGTATTGAAGTTAGAGTTGTTATGTGGTCTAAATGAGTTCTTTCTCAGATGTGTAAGTTTCAAATATTTCCTCAGTATTTGCTTTGTGTTTTCATTTACTCAATGGTGTGTTTGGAAGAGCAGAAGTCTTAGTTTTTATGAAGCCCAAGTTTATCAGTGTCTCTTTTATGGATTGTTCTTTGGGTGTCATATAGAAGAAGTTACTAACTTAAGGCTAATGAGATTTTCTCATGTTTTCATCTAAGTGTTTAACCTGAGAAACTTCTAGAAGAAAACATGAATTTGTATTTATTGACCTTTAATAATGTGAAAACTTTTAGCTTTATGATCCATTTTGAGTGTTTTTTTTTATATGATATTGAGGTCATTTTCTTGGTATATAGATATGTAATTGCTCCAGCAGTATTTGTTCAAAAAGCACTGTTTTACACCTTTGAGAAAAAGCTAATTGGTTGTCCACGTGTAGTGTTTTAAAAATAGGTCTTTCTATTGCACTCATCTACGTGTCTGGTCTCTGCCAAAACCACATTCTCTTGTTATAGTTTCCTAGCACAGCCACACATAGCTTAGTAACAGGAATACGATGTGCTGAGAATCACATCTGGAGGTGGTTTTGTTGCTCGAGCAGTGTCGTGTAATGCACTGACTGGAGCCTCCATGGCATCAGCCAGTTGTGTGACATGGTCTTCTGATGCCATCAGGAGATCTGGTAAGCATGAAGTCCAGAAGGTCGCTGCGAGGCAACCAGCATATCGTTTTGTGGGAAAATCATTTTTAGTAATTAGAAGGCGCATACTCTAAATAATGATGAGAAGCACTGTAGACAGACTATCCCCACAAACCGGCAACATAGTTGCTTCTACTATAAAGTATTATGGATTACACATAATTTCGTGTGTTGTATTTTTATGTGACTGGGAGAGTAGTAGTTTCGCTTATGCCAGCATTACCACAAATGTGTGCATTGTACGATGTTACAATGGCTAAGATGTCCCTAGGTGATAGGAATTTTCAGCTTCAGTATAATTATGTAGGACCATCAGCAGTTTTGCAATTTATCACTGACCAAAACGTTATTATGTCGTGCATGACTCGGCATTTTCAAAAATTCTTTTGACTTTTTGCTTGTCCATTAAAACTTAAAATGACCTTCTTGACATCTACAAAGTATAAAGCTGGGATTTTGAATGCAGTTATTTTGACTCTATAGATTATTGGGGAACTGACATTTTAACAACATTTATTATTCCTGCAATCCACTAATTTGGTGTATCACTACATTTCTTTGATTTCTGATATTTTTATGTTTTTCTTTTAATGTTCAGCATGTAGATCTCACATGTATTTTATTAGAGTTATGTAAGTTTTTTGGCAGCACTATAATTGTTTAAAATGAGCTTATTCTTCATTGATAATATACAGAAACACAATGAAACACAATTGATTTTTATATGTTGGCTTTGCTAAACCCACTGAAATTCCTAGGTAGGAATTTTATCTCTGATATATTAAAGCAAAATTTGTAATTTCAAAGATTCTCTCGTTCTCTACTTCTCATTAAGTTGGAGGAAGAATGTGTTTGTCTGCTAGTGCTGCTACAGACTGGGTAGTTCAACAGGAAACATTTATTCTCTCTTGGTTCTGGAGGCTGGAGGTCTACTATGAAAATGCCAGCAGGGTGGGTTTGCGGTGAGACCGTCCTCTGTTTTCAGACCTTATTTTATCCTTACATACCCTTGTCTCTGCACAGCATGCTCTGATGTCTTTTCCTCTTCTTACAAGGACATCAACCCTATTGGATTGAGGCCCCACCCTATGGCTTCATTTAACCTTCATTACCTCATTGGAGCTGTGTCTCCAAAAGCAGTCACACTAGGGGTTGTGGGCCTTAATATATGAATTTCAGGGTACTCAGTTCAGTCCATAACAAAGGGGTGGTTTTTCAAACTAGCAGTGGAACCTAATAAGCTTCTTAGATTATCTGAAAGTATCCTGGTCTTGAATAAAGAGTGAGAGCTCCTTGTTCAGGTCAATAAAGTACTGTCACAGACAGAATATGGATATTGAACATCAAAATACTAGGCAGTTCAGTTTCATACTTTGTGTTATACTAATCTCTTTCCATTATCACTAATGTCCAATAAAAATCTGTTAGTTGTTTTGTTTTTTGAGACAGGTCTTGCTATGTAGTTCAGGGTGGCCTTGACCTCACTGTGTAGTCTAGATTGATCTTGGACTTGTAGCAATCCTCCCGCCTCAGGCTCCTGAGTGCTGAGCTTACAGGGGTGCACCACCATGCCTGGCTGTTACAAACTTTTGTTAGTGGGGTTTGGAGAATCATGAAAGTGGAGTGGTGGTCCCATAGAGGGTGAGTGTGTACGAAAAGTAAAGCATCTATGCAAGGTGAAACTGCAAATAGGAACTGAGAGTTCTGTGAGCTGTCCACTGTTGTGTTCTTGAGGAAGTTCTCGAGGATCTCTGAAAATCCTGGAATGTAATGTGATGTGGGTTTGAGTCACTGTCTCTGGTTGTTAAAATAAAGGCAACTCCAGGTAGCTTACACATTCAGGCTTATCTAGGTTAGAGTAGCTAATCACTTTGTCATATGATAGTATTGTCACTCTATTGTTGATTCGTCTTGTTATGCTTTCAGTTTTTATTTAGTTTATTAAACTCAGTTACAGGGATATAATGTTGGAGGACAGTATCCAAGTCTTACAAGACACTCTAGATCCATTACAGGGATACAGTGTTGGAAACAGTATTCAGTGCTTACAAGACTCTCACATGAGCAATGAGTTCAGTGAATTGTCAGAAGTATTTTTTATTTATATGTACAGAGGCAAGACAAAGGACAGGAGGAAGGATCATGGGGATTTTCAGAGGTTATTTCTTGAACTGCATTTTGAAGTTGGGTAGGACAGACCCATAAAAGGAAGAACATAAATCTATGTATGCAGGAATTAGTATATGTGGCAAAATAGAGCAATGAAACACAAGTTCAAGTCCAGGAACTATAAGTAGTTTAATATGGCATTGCAGGCTGTGTGTAGAGGGACCTCCCTCAAATGTGTGTGAGCTCTTTTATGAACCAATATGCACCATGGCCCTTTCACACGTCTGTTACAGTGCTTAGCAACTAGTAAGTGACTAAATTATTATTGAATTGAATTAGGTGGTGATTTTTGGGAAGGTATGTTTTTGTGAAGATATAATTTTTAATAGACAAATTGAGAAGGGACACAATTTTGCTACTGTGTCTTAAAGAGTTTACAAGAGATAAACAGCAATGGTTTTCATTACTCATTTGCATATCTGACAGTTGATTATCATTTTATACTTGGAGCAAACATTTTCACTCTCTCTGCAGAGAGACCCTGCCTAGAATATTTTGACCAACAAATGTATATTTATTTCTCCTCACAGACAGAAAAACATATAAAATTAAAGCCAAGATTTACATTGTCTCATCTTTGGTTAGTGAAAACATATCTGCAAAACCTTTCACTCTTTTTTTTTATTTTAAAGAGAAAGAAAATAACAAAATAACAACAACAAAGACAAAAGCAAAACAATACAAAACAATAAAAATGATACAAGATTTCAAAACAAGATAATAGGAATTAGCAATGGTTGTCATATTACATATTGTTATCAGCAATGAAGTTGCTGCGATTACCAGATGTAAGAATGCAAGATTGATAAACAATTAAAGACAATAAAAAGTAATAAAACATTAGAAATTATACAGAGCTTTACTAAACAAGATGATGGGAATTTAGCAATGGTTGTTATATTGCATATTGTTGTCTTCAATCAGATTACCAGACGTAAGTGTTCACTCTTTTTAAAAATTTTGTCTTTCTTCTTGTACCAAACCCCAGAATTTTTACCTCTTTTTAGAAGAGTCCAATTTTTTTATTTTAAAGAGAATAATAAATAAAAAATAGCAAAATACCAACAACATAGACAAAACAAAACAAAGCAATAACAATAAAGACGATACAGGGTTTCAGAACAAAATGATAGGGATTAACAGGGACTATTATATTACATATTGTTATCTGCAATGAAGTTGCTCAGATTACCAGATGTAATAATGCAAGATTGATCAAACCATTTAAGAAAATAAAAAATAAAAACAAAAAACCCATTAGAAATGATACAGAGTTTCACTAGACAAGATGGTAGGAATTCACCAATAGTTATATTGTATATTGTCTTCAAATTAGTTGTTCAGATTACCAGATATAAGCATGCAAAATTGGTCAAAAAGAAAAAGAAAACAGGCATTAACTGTTCCTTTCAATAACCATCAGATGTCAGCAGGACAGTTATCCCAGCTTCCCTCTCTCTCTATTTTTTCCCCTCTTTCTTTCTTTTTCTTCTTTCCCTCATCCTGGTTGTTCCTTCCTTTGAGCAACTTTTTCTCTTTCATAATATCTATTGTACATTTTGGGTTTTATTTACTCTTTCAGGTTCCTAAACCAGGGAGACAATATGATGATTACACTTGTGGGTCCAATTTATTTTACTTATGAGTATGATCTCTAGTTGATCCATTTACATATAAAATTCTCAAGGGTACCTTTTTATAGCTGAGTAATACTCCATTGTATAAAAATATCACATCTTTTTTATCCATTCCTCAGTGGATGGACATTTGGGTTGTTTCCAAGATTTAGCTGTGACCACTTGTGCTGCTGTAAACATGGGCGCATATATGTCACTGTGGTATGATGTTTTTAATTCTTATGGGAAAATACCCAGAAGGGGAATAGCTAGGTTAAGTGAGACCTCCCATCCTAGTTTTGTGAGGAATCTCCAAACTTATTTCTACAGTGGTTTTTTCACCAATCTACACTCCCACCAGCAGTGGAGAAGGGTCCCCTTTTCCCCACAGTCTCTCCAGCATTTGGTA
>PVLD010033780.1:0-13312 GCA_004027595.1 Dinomys branickii
CCTGCACCATTGTGCCCCAGCTGCTGGCCAATCTCTGGGGACCAGACAAGACAATTGCTTCCTGGCGCTGCATCATACAATCCTATCTCTTTCACTGGACTAGCTGCACAGAATGTGCCCTGCTGGCCATGATGGCCATTGATCGCTATGTGGCCATCTGCCGGCCCCTCCGGTACACTCTCATCATGTGCCCCTCTGTGTGTGTGCAGATGGCAGTCACCTGCTGGTCCAGTGGCCTGGCCAATGCTGTGCTCCAAGGCACACTGGGCATCCAGCTCCCACTCTGTGGACACCACAACCTGGACCACTCCCTCTGTGAGATGCCTGTGCTCATCAAGCTGGCCTGCGGGGACACCACTGCTAATGACTTGGCCTTGGCTATTGGAGCCATCCCTTTTGGAATGGTGGCTCCCCTGCTGGTGCTCATCTCCTACACCTTCATTGCTAGAGCTGTGCTGAAGCTGCCTTCAGCAGAAGGCAGGCACAGGGCACTCAGCACCTGCAGTTCCCACTTGCTGGTGGTCACACTGTACTTTGGGCCAGGCATCTATATCTACTTCCAGCCTCCAGCTAAGAGTTCCCAGGCCAGGTTCCTGTCCTTCTTCTATGGTATCATCCCTCCACTGTTCAACCCACTCATCTACACACTGAGAAACAAGGACGTGAAGAGAGCATGGAAAAGGATCCTGCAATCACAGGGTGGGGTAAAATCTTTAAAAGCCAGATAATTTCTGCCTGTCTCCTGGGCAGCCACAGCCACACATCAGTGAATACTGGTATACCACGTCTCATTTTCCAGATGGCATCCATGAATTCCAAGGAGTTCCCACCTGTCCATGTTAATACCTCTGTGGCTAGAGAAACTCTGTGGAGTAGAAATTCTATCATCTTCACCCTCATGACCAGCCTATGTCCTTTCAATATACATCACTTTTCTTCATCCAGTCTTCCACTTATGGGCATCTAGCTGGATTCCATAACTTGGCTACTATGAATAGTGCCACAATCACCGTTGCTATGCAAGTATCTCTATAACAAATGACGTAAATTACTTTGGGTAATTAATATAACAAGGGGTGTGTGGCTGGATCCTGTAGCACCTCTGTTTTTAGTTTCCCTTGAGGAAGGACACCCTACACTGACTTTGCAGTGGCTGTGCTCCTTTCCTTCCCACCAGCAGTGCACATGGTCCCCATTTTCCCTGCATCCTCACAGCCTTTAATAGCTGCGTATTCTCCATGGCTGCCATTTTGACTGGGATGAGAAGAGATTAGATTTGCATTTCCCAAGTGACTATGGGTGTTGGAGCATTTTTCATTTGCCATTGGTACTTGTTCTCTGAGAGTATTTTTTCAGATCTTCAGCTCACTTGTTGTTTGGGATACTTGCTCCTATGGTGTTAAATTGTCTGAGTTCTTTGCATTTTCCGGACACTAATAATCCATCAGGGGAACAGCTGTTAGTACTCTCCCACACCATAGCTTGTCACCTCACTCTGCAACTTGTCTTAAAGATTTCTGCATTTGTGTTCCTCAGGCACGTGGGCCTACCATTTCCCTTTTGCTGTGCCTGCACCAGGTTCTGTTGGCAGGATAGTGCAGGCTTCTCAGGCCATGTCTGGAAACTTTCTTCTCTTTCCATACCATGGAACTATTTGAGGAGCACTGCTATTAGTTTCCTTTAAAAGCCTGGTAAAATTCAGTGATGAATCTGTCCCATCTGAGCGCTTTTTGTTAGCATACTCTTTATTACTTGTTAGATACCATTGTTTATTTTTGATAGTTTAGATTATTTACAACATCTTGGTTCAGTTTTGATAGATCATATACATCTAAAAGTGAGTCCATTTTCCTAGACTTTCCATTTTATTGACATATAGTTTTGCAATATATTTTCTAATCATCCTTTTTATTTCAGTGGGTCTGATATAGTGTTTCACTTTTCACCTCAAACTGTGTTTATTTGGGCTCCTTCTGTTTTATAGTTTTCCCAGTAATTTATTAGTTTTCTTCATCTTTTCAAAGAGTCAACTCTTTGTTCCACTGATTCTTCTATTGTTGCTTTAATCTCTGTTTCATTGATCTCTGTTATGATCTTTATTATGCCTTTCCTTCTATTGATATGGGCTTGGTCCATTGTTTTGCTAAGGCTGAAGACACTTCTTCAGCTTTTTAATTCATTGTCTCTGGGTTTTCTAATGTAGGCACTCAGATCTCTGAACTCCCTTCTTACAGCCACTTTCCCTTGCCCCACAGGTTCTGGTAGGATGTGTCTCCAATTCCACTTTGATTACAGAACTTTTTAAGTTTCTCCTTGGTTTCTTCTATGACTCCCTGCTTTATCAAAAGTGAGTTTTCAGGCCAGTTGTGGTGTTGCACACCTGTAATCCCAGCTGCACAGGAGGATAGAAAGTTTGAGGCCAGCAGGGGCAATTTGACAAGACTTTGTCTCAAAATAAGTGCTGGGGATATATCTCAATGTTAGAGCATTTGCCTACTGTGCATGAGGCCCTGAGTCCAATCACCACCACTGCAAAAAAGAACATGGGAAAAAAATGTGTGTTTGTGTACTTCCACATCTGTCCTAATTAGTTAATTTCTAATTTCATTCCATTTTTAACCAATAAATTACAAGAAATTTTTGGTACTGTTGAACCTCATTTAATAACCTAACATGTCCTCTATTCTGGAGACAGTTGCTTGTGCTGATGAAAGGAATATGTACTCCCCAGTTGTTAGGTAGAATGTTCTGTCAATGTTTGTCAAGTCCATCTGAGCTGTAGTGTAACTTGACACAGAGGTTCCTTTGTTGATTTGTTGTCTGGATGATGTCCATATTGGTGAGCATGGGAAGGTGAAGTCACCTTGAACCATGTTACTGGGGATTCTCTCTGTGTCTCTCTTTATATCCTGTAGGGTTTGTTTTATAAAATTGCCTGCTCTGACATTCCCCACATATCCAAGTGCAATTGTTATATCTTCTTGACAGAACGTTGCATTCATCAATATGTAGTGACCTTCTTATCTCTTCTAACAAATG
The DNA here is from genome assembly GCA_004027595.1 of Dinomys branickii. Taxonomy (NCBI): domain Eukaryota; kingdom Metazoa; phylum Chordata; class Mammalia; order Rodentia; family Dinomyidae; genus Dinomys; species Dinomys branickii. Next base: position 3,040 of record PVLD010033780.1, read on the forward strand.
TGGGCTTGGAGTGTATTTTAGTGGGTATGAATATATCTCCTCCTGCAAGAGTGTGGATTCCAATTGAATGTAATGTCACTCCCTCCTTTAACTCCAGTCTGTGTGTCATGTGGTCATGGCAGGTGGGCTTTTCAGAGGTGGCTGAATCTAGGGTGTGTGTTTGGTTCATTGTCTAGTGCTGGGATTGAAGGTACGAGTGTTCTACCACCCTAGGGCTGGTAGCCTGCATACAATGTAAGGGAGGAAAAGGCCATGCTGATTATGGACTGAAAGTTTCACAGACTGTGAGCTAAATAAACCTTTCTCTCTTTAAATTCTGGTGTCAAGTATTTTGTCTCAGCAACAAGAAAAGTAACCAATGCATGTGTACACACACACACACACACACAGAGATGAGACAGAGACAGAGAGAACTGTGTCACAAGTAGAACTGAGTCTGCCATGTGTAGCAACATGCATGGAGCTTGAAATCCTGCTACAGGACATATGCCAGGCACAGGGGTGTACACACAATTTCACAGATATGTGGAAGCTAACAAAACTGAGCTCATAGAAGTGGTGAGCAGAATAGTGATTCCTGGGGAACAGGGAGGGGAGAACACAAAGAGGGAGAAGAAATATTGCTCAATGGGTGCAAATCTAGAGCTCACAAAGGAAGCAATACTGTGCCACCCCACACAGGTGTGAGTTATGATTAACAATGTTGTGTCACACAACTCAACATAGCTGGAGAGAGTCCAAATTTCTCTTCAAAAGGAAATAATAAGTGTTTGCAGTGTAAACGACACAAATGTGCTAAAATGTAAGGTGGTATCATATAAAGAAGTACAGTAATGCCTCAACAGAAATACTTTTAATATAAATAAATAAGGAGTATGGCCTATTTTATATTTAAAGGGTGAGGCTAAGCACTCTGGCCTCTGGGAATTTAGAAATTTAAGTGGAATAAAGCCTGACTAATACACTTAATTCACATTGCATTGAAAACATGTTTCCATTTTCACTATTGTTAGAAGCAAATTTACATTCCTTTCTGAAAAGACCATGAAAGTTCCTGGAAAATTGGAGTGTACATATTTATGATCCTGCAATTATTTTCCAGGGGCCTTGCTGTCATAAGGACACAGAGGAGCTGTGATGCTACAAAAAGTGCTCACAAAGCCCAAAGAAGCCCACAAAGACAGCGGGCAAGTCCAGCAACTACTGCAACCGTAAAAGCAAATTATTTTTTGCAAGGGTTCTGTCTCCAATGGCGATGACACTGCTCACCAACAGCTCCCCTTGCTCCTTCTCCCTCTCTCAGACAGCCTCTGTGAGCTTTTTCCTTGTTCCAAAGGTGTCACAACACTGCTCCCTGGAGAGCCAGACCTCTGTGTGAAATCGACAGCTCTGTGTCTCCACTCCTGTTTTGGCTTGTATCCAGATAACCTGCAAGGCCTCGTGACCTCATAGGTGGGGCTTTGCAAAGGTGGCTGGATCGTGGATCAAGGATGTGATGACTGAGCTAGTCCACTGATTGGTCTAATGTTGTTCTGGGTGTGGGGATGGGAAGCTGCACCCTAGGTGTGGGTGGGCGTCAAGCAATATGCTTGTAGCCTGGATGGACTATAAAAGGAAAGATGGCAGGCTTGCTGCTTCCTGCCTGCCTTGCTATGGACGGTTTCTCCTCTCTGACGTCCCTGTGCCAAGCCACTCTGCCTTGGAGCCAGCCAACAATGGACTGAAACCTCTACAGGCTGTGAGCTAAAATAAAAAAAAAAGTAGAAAATACACACTTCGAGGAAAAGGGTGTGGCGACATGCAGAATTTCTTTATGTCACTGTAAAGTTGTCCCATGCCAAGAAAGTAAGTACTTAGCCAGCTAAAGAGTTTCTCAAGTTCCCACAGAGGTCATGAGTTTCACTTAAAGTGCGCTTTCTATGTAAGTAACTCTGGAAGTTTTAAACAAAGTTTCCCCTGGGGATAGCAACTGCCCACTCTGTGCACAATCTTTGACAGCAGCCAGGAGGACAAGAGGATGAGGCAGGGCTCTATTCCAATCCTTTTCTATGGTAGTTTTATTGTCTCATATTCTTGTCTTCATCTCAGTCAAATTCCTTGGGGCAAAGATGACTCTAAACACAGACAAATTAGGAGGAAATTCCCTGCAGAATGTTTATTTCTACAAACTTAGCCACCATATTAATTATCTAAAAGTATAGCTCCAGTCTCAGAAGATCAAAAGCAATAAACCTCAAGAGGGTTCCAAGGCAGCACACTCCCCCCATGGACGCTCCTCAGAACCACATCACCATTAAATCCCAGGCCTCCATAAGGGGTCTTTGTCTTCCTGACCACAGTCTCAACATTCTCACTGCTGGATCCTCACCTCTCCACACCTCTCCAGCTCCTGCTCAGTCTCAGGTAAAACCAGCTGGTGGAGGCTGGAATGCAACGCTTTAGTGTGGGGGTGGCTCTGTGTCGGGAGGTTTGACTGGAATGTGTGTTCAAACTCCTTCCTCTTCTAGCAGATTCCATTAAAGGTAGTAAAGTAATTTCCTTGCTTACCTAATGAAGCTGTGTTACAGGTATGGATGTAAAAACATAGGACCCCAGTTAACAGTTTGTGGGAGATAGGTTTCTTAAGCCCAATAATGAGCTCAATTCTATCCTCAACAGAGTAGGTCTCAGGCCTGAGAAGTTATTGGTTCTGATGATATGGTAATATGTATGCATTTCCAGGTACTAGTGGCAATGGAAAAGGCAGTAGCAAAAAAAAAAAAAAAAAAAAAAAAAAAAAAAAAAAAAAAAAAAAAAAAAAAAAAAAAAAAAAAAAAAAAACAAGAAGAGAGACAGAAAGCAGTAATCCTCCAAGAGACAAGAACTTGTAGCAAGCCAGGCATTACACTAAATGTCACATAAAAGCCAAATGAGACAAGAAAATCTCTGTCATTCCATGTTGTAAGTGATGAAGGATAGAAGTAGACTGATAAAAAAACTAACATTTGAACCAGTCTTGCAATGCCTGATAAATATTTGGAAATATAAAAAAAATGCATACAGCGGGGAAACAAAAGCATTTTCAAGTGACTCAAAGCGGCAGTGGCTACACACGAACTTTCAAGAAACAGGATCTGCCTTATGCAAGGTTTTGTGCAGGCCAGTATTTGAAAGTGAATTAGACTGACATCATAGAAAGAATTTGTTAAACACTTGATAAAGGCAACTAGCTGTTGGGAGGCTTAAACATTCCTCAAACTCCCAAAGTGCTCCCAGGAAGAAAGGATGGGGAGAGCATGAAGTTGTGGGGTCCACATTCACAGTGACTCCAGGAGACAGGAAGGGGAGGCTCTGGGATGAGTCCCAGAGGAACTGGCTCTGGGGCAGGGATCCAGGACATGTGTCAGGTCAGGTGGACACACAGCAGTGATTGGAGGTGGGCCTGGCATGATGTGGGCTGTGCAGAGTCACTCTGGATTGTGAGGTGAGGGCCGTGATTTCTGAAGATCACTCAAGCAGTTGGGCACGAAGAATGGATCAGGGCAGCTGCCTTTGGAGTAACATCAATTGATGATACCGAGTCTGACAGTGCAGCAATGGTGAGATCCCTGCTGTATCGCTGATCTCGTTCCTGCGCTTCCTGCAGGACTATTCTTTATGCCACTTCCAAACTGGTGAGCAACGTTTAAACAAGTCATTCTAATGGCTTAGTCACACAGAGAAAGTCCCTTCTGTGTCTACCCTACTTCACTTAGAGTGTCCTCCAGGCTCACCAGCATTGCTGTGAGGGACAAGATCTCTTTCTTCCAATGTTTAACAACACGAAACTGTGTCAGTACTACATTTCCTTTATCCCCTATTCTAGTGATGGACGTTGAGGTTGATTTCATGTCTTCTCTCTTTGAGATGGATTGGAGCTACATAAAATGGAAGGACAATGAGAAATCAAAGTATAAATAAAAACCAAAATAAAAGACAGAGAACACAAAACAAGGGGGCATGTTCTTTACAGATGGGAAGAGAACAGGAGATGGAGGGAGGGAGAAGGGCGGGAGGAGAGGAGATGTAAAACGGATTAAGATGTGTAAAGCATTAATAAATGCGACACGTCTTGACCTTTCTTGTACCCTCTTCTCCCCGTGCCCTCGTCCCTCATCCATCCCTTGGCGCACTTCCCGTCTGCAGAGAACGTACCTCCCTGTTTTCTGTTCTCTTTTATTTTGCTCCTTATTCATGCCATGTTCGTTCCTTATATACATTCATGACAAAAATCTTTAAAACATACTAGTTTCACTTTCTAACAATAAATACCCAGCACTGGGATGACTTGATCTTTAATTTTGAACCGAGGTTGCAATGCCTGATAGATATTTGGAAATACAAAGAAATGCGTGCACTGAGGAAACAAAAGGAAAGTACATGGCTTCTTTAATGACATTAATCTCTGCAGCAAACACAACCTACGTAAACCCAGCTTTACACTCACTGTTTTCTGGACAAACTGCAAGCTTTTGAAATCTACCTGTTCTTTTCTCTGTTCTCAATTCTCTCTGTTAACCTGGCTGAAAACAGGGAGCAGTGCCTATGCCAAAGCCTGAATGCTCCTCTAATGTGAAATTTCCTATGTCAGACTGATTATTCTGTCACCTTTAAAGTCAGCCTTCCACAAAGTCTCAGGGCATGGACAAAATTCAGACAAGTGTTTCATCAAAATGTAGTGTGAAAGGGCTCTAGACCAATTGCCAAGACGATACACCTTTCTTTCTGTAACTTCCTCAACACAGACCTTAGAGTCTGTACTCTGTGAACATTCCAGCCTCCTGAGATCACACTGGAATCATCCTGTCTAGGACATTTGAGCTCCATCCCTACTTCAAATTCAATAAATGGGTAAGAGATATACAGCGGCAGTGAGAGCGCTGAGGACAACTCCTGACACTCATAGCATCACTCACCAGTGGGAAGGAAAGTACTAGCACCTGTATGTGTACATAGGAGAGTAAAGTTTATGTTCACACCAGGTCTGCTTCTTTCCATCCAGATATTAAATACTGATGCCATGGAAAGGGAAAACGTGAGTTTCCCCCACACTTTTGTGCTGCTGGGCTTCTCAGAGTTCCCGTGGCTGGAGATGCCCCTCTCCGCAGCGGTCCTGGTCTCCTACATCCTCACCCTGGTGGGGAACAGCTCCATCATCCTCCTCTCCCTGGTGGACCCCAGACTCCGGACGCCCATGTACTTCTTCCTGTGCAACCTCTCTCTGCTGGACCTCAGTGTGACCTGCACCACTGTGCCCCAGCTGCTGGCCAATCTCTGGGGACCAGACAAGACAATTGCTGCCTGGGGCTGTATCACACAGGTCTATCTTTTTAACTTGACTGCTTGTGCTGAATGCATCCTCCTGGCTGTGATGGCCATTGATCGCTATGTGGCCATCTGCCGGCCCCTCTGGTACACTCTCATCATGCGTCCCTCGGTGTGTGTGCAGATGGCAGTTGCCTCCTGGTCCAGTGGCCTGGCCAATTCCCTGCTGCAAACCACTCTCACCCTCCAGCTCCCCCTCTGTGGGCACCAAGCCCTGGACCACTTCTTCTGTGAGGTGCCCGTGCTCCTCAAGCTGGCCTGCGGGGACACCACTGCCAATGAGCTGGCCCTGGCTGTGGGAGCCATTCCTTTTGCACTGTTGGCTCCCCTTGCGGTGCTCATCTCCTACACCTTAATCGCCAGGGCTGTACTGAAGCTGCCCTCAGCCGAAGGAAGACACAAGGCGCTCAGCACCTGCAGTTCCCACTTGCTGGTGGTCACCATGTACTTTGGCCCTGCCATCTATGTGTACCTCCAGCCTCCAACCAAGAGTTCACAGGCCAAGTTCATGTCCTTCTTCTACTGTGTGATCACCCCAGGTCTCAACCCACTCATCTACACCCTGAGAAACAAGGATGTGAAGGCAGCGTGGAAGAGGATCCTGCAGTCCCAGCGCGGGTAAAGTCTGGAAAAGCCAGATAACCTTTGCCTGTCACCTGCAGCAACTGAATGCGCATGTCAGTGGAGGCTGGTATATCACGTCTGCTTTTCCAAATGAACATCCATAACTTCAGGGAAAAGAGATCCCTTCTCCAAATATGCAATGATCTGATAACCACAAAATTGTTTAACTAGAAAGTCCTGCCTATGAAATGTAATATACAGCCCTGTTCTTTTCCTGATTCTTCCCAAACATTCTTTCTTCCACCGACACAATGGACAGCATGGTCCATTCACCTATGGGAAGAGTTTCCTGCACAACCAGGCTCTTTGTAATTGTTATTAGTGGTGGCCAAGAAATATAATAATACCAGGTACCTATCAACAGATGAATGCAAAGTAAACTGCAGCGTGTGTACGGAGAGGAATAATATTTGAAACTACAAAAACTACTTCTTTCATTTATGATAACATGGATCAAATTGGAGAGCACTATAATAACTAAAATAAACTAAGCACAAAAGAGCACATTACCTATGCTCACTCTGTGTGAGTATGAACAAAGAATAATGTCTACAGCACCGTGTCTTTGCTTTAATATATTTGTAAGAAAATCTGGAAGTGAAAGTTAGGCAAATTGAATTTTGAGAAAATTCAGCAACCTAACTAAGTGAACAACACTGGTGCTTATACTCAAAGGAACAAGGCAGTTCATACTTTTCATCTGAAAATGACTCTGCATTTTTAATCAAATGTTTCTAAACAGTGTATTTCTGTGACATCTTTCTCATTTTGACCAGAACTCAGAAATTGATATTAGCAACAGACGAGTAATACAGAGACCTGAGTGCTGCAGGTCAGTGAATAGAAAGTGTAACAGGGAGCTGCCTGAGTCTCAGATGTATGTTGTCTCTGGAGGGACTGAACTATGTTGCCTCCAGCATCAGACGCCTCAGTGCTCTGCTCTTTCACTGTCCTCTACCAAAAGGATATCATTCCATAGTTTCCTTTCCTTTGGAGGAGATTTGTCATGAGCAGCCAGGCTTTTTAGTAATTCCCAGAGATTGTGAAAGGGAGTTTCAGGGTCCCAACACACACTGGTGCAGGGTGACCATTTCCACTCCAGAAGGCATGAACGCAGATCTAAGGAAGGCTTGAGCCAAAACACTTTAGAACCCAGTAGAATGAACATTAAGTCATGTGGTCCCGTGTGTGGGCACCAAGGCACATGGTGATGAGGTGTGAATTTCAGAGGGCTTGTGTGGCCCCCTGCAGGGGCCCTTTGTCTTGTGCCCACATGGTCTCCCACTCAGCCTGGCTCTGCTTGCTGCCTGTAGCCTTTTACACTGGAAATTCCATGCTTCTGACATTCCCAGCTTCCTGAGTTCCCATGTACCTGTAGGTTCATTTCCCCAGCTTCACATACTGCCCTCTTCAGTGCCTATCGTCCTCCCACATCACCTTTTGAAGTCTCAGAGGAAGAGTCCATGACCCACAACTCTTACTTTCTGGATCTCTGAGAAATGCCCAGATCTGATACTAGCAGTAACCAGGGACCCTGGGCGCACAGCTACAATAGATCCAGATTGATAGCCTGAGCACAGTGGAATGAATCCAAAGAGCGAATTCCTGAGGCTTTGTGGAGCAAGGGCCAGCTGCTCTTTAAACAAGTGAAACGTTGCACTTTTGCACCCTTAAATCTGTGCAGGTGGGACATTTCTCGTTCCTCAGATGCCCTCAAGAGATCTTTCCTCTGGTCCCATTCAAAGTTCTTGGCCTCTTTTTAACGGTGTTGATCTCTCCATCAAGCACATGCCTTTGGCTCCTATGTGAATGGGGAACAGGCAAATCTTAACTTTTCAAGTATTTCTGCTGTGCTTTAACTCCTGGACCTCTGAATGCAGCAGTCTGCAGTGCACACATCACAACCTGAATGTCAGGGTGCCTTGTAACTTACTCTGCCAAATCAGTCAGTTTACCACCCTTAATCTAAGCCTTCACACAAAGCCGTAGGACAAGAACAATACATTAGCAAGTGTTCTGTTAGAATGTAACTCGCATGGCCCCTAGTCAAATTCCAAAATAAGCCATTATGCCCATCTGAAGCTCCATGGACCTGGTCTTTGCTGTCCACACTCCTTCCAGTATTCTGATCTTCTGCGGTTTGGTCAGAATTACCTGTCATATTGCACATGTTGGCACACACCTGTAATGTTAGGATCCTGGCAGCATGAGACAGGAGGATTACAATGTCAAGCCCAGCCTGGGAAGTTCAGTAACTTAGTGGAAAACCCTATCTCCTCAAAATAAATTTGAAAAGAACTGGGAATAAAGTTCAGCATGAAGGCCCTGGGCTCAATCTCCAGTAGCAGGGAAAAAAGAATATTGACTATCAGGATGTGCCTACAACATCAAAGTCCACTCGTGTCATCTCTGAGGTGTCTAGACTCCCTCCCACAAGCCAGGCACAAGGCTTGTGAGCCACACGGTCAGGCTTGGCCACTGCAGTGTGCCCATTTCTCGGGTCTTAACCAGCATTGCTCAGCTTCTCCATTGCTTGCACCAAATAGCTGACACACTCAACTGATCAGAAGAGAGGTTTATTTTAGCCACACTCTCAGGTGTCTCCATCCATGGTGGGTCGGCTTCAAAGCAGAAACAACCCAGCAAAGGGTTTAGCAGAGCAACGCTGCTTGCTCCTGGTGGGGAAGAAGCAGAGCACTGGGAAAGAGCCCCAGAAAGAGACACGCCCTCCAGAGACACAGCTCTAGGGACCCCTCTCCTCCAACTGACCCCACCTCCTACCTGCACATTCAGCAGTGGGCACCAGCAGACCAACTCACTGAGCAGCACAGCAGCCCCGTGGTCCTCTCATCTCCGCATGGGTCCATTAATGCAGTCACTTTGACAGTTAAAGTGAACTCACACACTGTACATACAACTATGTGAGATGATACCTTAATGACTTTTATGATACAATCATTTCAAAATACATGTATATGTGAAAACATTTCATTATGTATTTAGATATGTACCATAATATTTATTTAATTTTATCTCTAAGAACCTAGAGGGTACTTGAAAAATAAAAACTGATGTTGAGGTTTTTCTACATCCATTTGTTTTCTGTGTTTTGCAAAATGCCTGTTCATACCACTAGCCCATTTTCGATCAAATTATTTTATTTTTAAACATTACTTATAATTGTAATTAATGTTTTGAGTCCCTTCTGTATTCTAGTGTTATGCCCTAGACAGATAAATAGCATACTAGTATTTCCTCTCATTTTGTAGGCTGTCTTCACTCTGTTACTCTACCCTTTGCTACGCAAAAGATTTTAGTTTGGTGTAATCACACTTATTTATTTGTTTCTTTTGTTGGTATGTATTTTCCTTATTCAAAATACGCTTGCCCAGACCAATATCATACAGAATTTCCCCTATGTTTCCTCTATTATTTTTATAGTTGTTTCTTTTACACTTACGTCTTTAATCCACTTTGACCTGATTTTTGTGTATAGTGTGAAGTGTTAGTCCATTTCCACCCTTTTCATTGTGGACATGCAATTACCTATGACCACTGATTGAAGAGCATGTTCTGACCATATACAGGTATTACAAATTTCTCAGAAACATTTAACAGCTCATAAGTGAATTTTATATCTATTTTTATGCCACCACCATGCTACATTTGTACTGTATCTCAGGAGTATGTTGAGAAGCTGGAAAAAACACATCATCACAATGAGATATCAACTCAATTCAGAATTTCCATCATAAAAAGACAAACACATGACCAATTCTGACAAAAAAATGGGCAAAAAGCAGACTCTTGTATACTGTAGGGACATAAGTTAGCACAGCCATTATGGAGAACAGTATGAGAGTGTTTTGGAAAGTTAAAGTACAATATTGTAAGATTCAGCAATCCCACTACTGTGTCTTTGTCAAAATCAAATGAAATCACCCGAATTGAGCGAGCCAGACACCGCGGCGGCGGCAGCGGCGGCGGCGGCGGCTGCTGCTGTAGCAGGAGCCCAGGGGACACCGCCCCTGCCCGCGCTCTGCCTCAGCCCCTGGCTGCTCCCCCAGGGCCCGTGCGGACTGTGCTCCGTGAAGAATTTTATTTCGTGATCCGGGGAAGATGGCGACCAGGTGAGCAGCAAGGGAGCGAACCTCCTTAATAAACACCACCAGCTCGAGACAGACTTGGTGAGCGTGAATGCCGGGACCTCGGCTGGGAAGTTTAAACTGGGCGTATTTCTCTGAGATGCCGGGGGAGATGTGGTAGGGCGGACCAGGCTGCCGGGGCGAGACGTGGGAAAGCCCCA
>PVLD010033781.1:0-13283 GCA_004027595.1 Dinomys branickii
TGCGCTGAGTCATTTTTGCAACTACTATAATTCTAACCAATTTGCCAACTTCTTGGAGGTCCGTATCATTCTGCCTTCAGTGCTTAAGTAACATTTGTTGGTGTCTCTCATCTGTCCCCAAGACCTGGAGCTTCACCGGCCCTCATCACTGTTGCTCAGGAAGAGAGCTGGCGCTGTCCGACCCAGGCTCCCGCAGAAGTCAGCTCTGAGCTGGCAGGAGGCCCCGCCCCAGCCCCACTGCTCAGACTAAAGTAGTGCTCTGCAAAGCAGATGGTGTCTGCTTAAATCAGGCTTGCGTGTGTCCGCTTCTGTATCATCCTGAAGAGAGCATTTCCATCAGAGTTTGAAGGTAGTTGAACTGAGCCACAGAAGATTTTTATTCCAGAGCTTGAATTAGTGGAAATGCGGAGTGTTAAAGTAGAATGTTTGATCATTTAGCAAGTAAGTGACTTTCTCTAGAGTTCAGTGAATCTTCAGAATAAAATGTATAGCTTGTTGCTTCTCGAGTTAATAATTCTAGATTCTGGGGACCCTGAATGACTTGTGAAAGAATCTGGGCATTTTAGTGCGCTATGTATGATTCCATCTCATTTCCTTTAACTGAGCTCAAAGTTAGAAAACATATTGCTTAATTTATGTCACTTTGATTAATTGTTGTCATCTTCAAACTGAACTGTATCCCATACAAACAAGAGAGCAGTTACCCTTTTTGTGAACTACTTTGATCTCTTTTAAAGACCCACTAACTTAATTGTGATGCTATCCTGCCATCTACTGGAGAGTAGAAAAATTACCAGCTTCTGTATTGTCAGCTTCAGCCCCAGGAAATCAGCCCTCCTCCTACTGCCAACTTGGACCGGTCCAATGACAAGGTGTATGAGAACGTGACAGGCCTGGTGAAAGCTGTCATCGAGATGTCCAGTAAAATCCAACCAGCCCCACCAGAGGAGTACGTTCCTATGGTGAAGGTAAAGTACAGTCATAACAGTGTACCCACGGAGGGCTTCCTGTTTTCCGCAGATGCTATAGTCGTCCCGAGTCAGACTTGATCCTTCAGAAGATGTGAAAGTACCATGGGATGGTGTCACAAGAGCTGTGATCAGTATAAGCTGCTGTCCCCCTTGTAGTCGGGTGGGTGAACAGCGCGTAGGAATGTCCTCAGGGGAACGTTCTGTTTTGAGGAATGGGCGGAGGTACTGGGTATTGAGCTCAAGGCTTGGTGCATGCTCAGCAAGCCCTCCACCGCTCAGCTACATTCCAGCCTGCTGTTTTTTTTATTTTGAGACAGGATCTCACTAAGTTAGCCAGGCTGGCCTTGAACTTGCTGTTCTACTGCTTCAGCCTCCTGAGTAGCTGGGATTACGAGTTTGCACTCCTGTACCCAGCGGTTTAATAATTGTTGCTCACAAATGTAGTCTGGAGTGCAAAGATAGGATCCTGGAGAACATGGACAGTAAGACCCCTCGGCATACACTGGCGCACTCAGTGTGACCCTGTGTGGGGCCAGTAACTAACGACTTCAGCTATTTCCCTCCTCAGGAGAGGCAGAAAAGCATATGGGGGGGGTCCTGCGTTGTTTCCCTTAAGCTGAGGGGTAAGTAGCTACTCATTAAATTGAAAAAGAAATGAGACCTGCAAATATCCGGCCAGTAGAGTAGCACTTTCCAAATTGTGTTCAGTGGTGTGAGATCCTGACATGCAGTGACAGATGCTGCTGTCTAAACAAGGGTTCAAGGAGGGGTTAGCAGTGCTCTACCCGAACCCCCACATGGGTATTCAGGTGCGTGGATGTGTCCTGCAGTTCACAGTGCTGTCAAACTTTGCTCTAAATAAGTTTTTCTGAAAGAGACCTGAGCACACATGCTCCCCCACTACTATAGATTGAAGTCAGGGTCTCACTCAGGCTATGCAGATTTTCTCCAAACTGAGCTACGTCTCCAGCCGTTTTTAAACTTTATTTTGAGCTAGAGTCTTGCTGAGTAGCCCAGACTGCCCTCAAGTGTGAGATTCTTTTGCCTCAGTCTCCTAAGTAGACGGGATCACAAGTGCGCACCACGGCCTACCTTCTCATTGGTTTTATTCATTTGCATGTGTAACGTGGCATCTTAGTCATTAGGTGTTTGGTCATAGTTAGACAGAAATAAAAATTTGAAATTTAAGATTATGATATTCTTGTCATAGTTGGACCCTTTGTCTGCAATGCAACGTGGTTTTAGGGGGATATAAGATTTGAAAGAGACTCTAGAACAAAACCCACCTTGCCTCTGGACAGCAGGGACAGCTTTGTGACCCATCTCAAGAAGAGATCTGTGTACATTTGTAAGGAAAGGTGCTGTCATTTGTCCTAATCTGTGTAATGGGGTTGACTAGTCGGACCCACGAGGGCACTGTGTCTGCCTGGAAGCCCTAGATGAGAAGAAAATGGAAGGGCCTGTTTTCTGGCCCTGTCTGTGAGACATGTCTTATGAGAACTTCTTTTCTTTTTAAAAAAAACAAAACAAAACAATAAAATATGATGTAATCCAGGTGTGGTGGTGCATACCTGTAATCCCAGCACTTGGGAGACTGAGGCAGGAGGATCATTGGGAGTTTGAGCCCAGTACAAAGTGAGTTCAAGCCTGCCTGAACTGCATAGCCAGACCCTGGCTCAAACACAGCCCCCTCCCCACAAAAGTACAGGATTTCAGAACAAGGTGATAGAAAACAATGGTTGTTACATTACATGTTGTTATCTTCAAAGTAGTTGCTCAGATTACCAGATATAGGTATTCAAGATTGATCAAACAATTAAGCATTAACTGTTCCTTTCACTAAACCGATAGAAATTAGTAGCACAGAGGACTTCTACTCTTGAGCCACTTTCATAGTCAGAGATCTGAATCTTTGTGGGGAAAAGAGCCTTGTAATGTACAAGATGAGATCAACACTAAGAAAAAAATACAGAAATTTCCCTTAAGTAGTGAAGGCTGGGGATGTAGCTCAGTGGCACAGTACCTGCCTCACAAGCATGAGGTCATAACTTTGATTCCTGATACCAAAAAGAAAGTAGAAGCTAGGCGTAGTGCTGCACACCTGTATTCCCACCGCTTGGGAGGCTGAAACGGGGTTGACACAAGTTCAAGTACAGCCTGGGCTACCCAGTGAGTTCAAGACCAGCCTGAACGACATAATAAGACCTTGTCTCAAAAAACAAAAATGCAAGAAGTGGGGCTGGGACTGTATCTCATTGAAAATGCCCAAGGTTCAATCCTCAATCTTTCCCACACCCACCTCCCAATATACACATATATATTCAGATATATATATAGATGGATGGATAGACAGGTGGGTCCATAGATTCAGATACAGATATACACACACTATATAACTGAAAGGAGAAACAGTTGGAGTTGGCATGAAACTGCTTAGTATGTGTTCTAATACTGGCTGTAATTCTTGTTAGGAAGTTGGCTTGGCTCTGCGGACGTTACTGGCCACCGTGGATGAGACCATTCCTGTGCTCCCAGCCAGCACGCACCGAGAGGTAAGCACAGCACGGGATGAGGTCACACAGGGACGCAGTCAGGGATGGCGGTAATGCTGCCTGTGGTTCTTCTGTGGTTCTCTAGAGTGGCGTGTACAGTCCTTCGCCGCACTGGGGTTTTGTCTGTTTCTCACTTTCTATTTTGAAATGACTGAGCTTATAGAAATATTGTAAGACTAATACAGATTCCCCAGTATCCTTTATGCAGTGTCACCACCCTCTCTAATTTTGACTGTTTCCCTGTCATCTGTCTACATATCTGCACACGTGTTGGGCTGCTTCTGAGCCTTTGGGAGTAGATGGTGGGCCTGTGCCCTCCGAGCCAAGAGCACATCAGTGGGTGTGCCCTGGTGAGCAGGCTGCTGTCTTCTTCACCCACCATGTAGCTGCCTCATTGTGGCCTTTCTGTGGCTGTAGGCACCTCATCACTGCAGACTGCGCTCTTGCTGCACTGCCTGTCCCATAGTGCTTTCTGTGACTCGCAAGAGTCTCCATGACATGGAGGGTTTTTTCGGTCATTTGGAGACAGGGTCTCGCTGTGCAGTTCAGGCTGGCCTTAAGCTCACTTTGTAACCCAGGATGGTCTTGAACTCACAAAGATCCTGCTGCCTCATCCTCTCAAAGTGCAGCGATTATAGGTGTGCGCTACTACGCTTGGCTGCTCAGTTATTCTGCAGAGAGTCTTGAAGTTGAGTTGACGAATATTCTATAAAAATGGACATTTCCTCCCCAATACTAGGAAAAAAAGTAAGACAGCTCTATTGAAACCCAGTATTCGAGTACTGAGTCCTCAGGATTTTGTACTGGAGGAACATGCTGACTGGGTGGTGCTCATTTTGAGGAATGGGCATTGCCTCCTGGAGGACAGAGCGACATAGCCGCCATTGGTGATTCCTCTGTAGATGGAGAGAACAACCACTGGAAAATGCCTGACTGGACGTCACAGTGTAACTTGAAATCTGCAGCCAGTTGTGGATTAGCTACTTTATTGAACTCTGATCGATTTTCTATAACAAGCAACAATTTTGCCAAAGAGTAGGAAGGTCCATAGGTATGTGTCCTACAATTAGTAATATCAGAAAGAATAAAATGGGAAAAGTAGAATTAGAGGAGGGAGGGAGGGGAACGGGATAAAAAAAAGAAGCTGTGTCATGTGCCTCACCCACTGCTCAAGATGATTTCAAATTGCATGTAACATAACCATGGACGAAGGAAAGGAGGCCAAGCACCGTGGCACACATCTATAATCCCAGCGCTCGCGAGGCTGAGATAGCAGGATTGCTTCAAGTTTGAGGCCAACTTGAGCTACATAGTGAGTTTAAGGTCAGCCTGAACTACACAGCAAAATCCTGTCTGAAAAACAAAGGGGCGGGAGGCGTGAATGGTGCCTTCCCAGGTAGGTGCTTTAGCTCATCACCACCTCCCTGCACCAGCGGATACAGCCAGATCTGTCCTCCTCACCCATTCTCGTGCATACGGATTTCTCTCCCGTATATATTAGTTTTTAAATTTTTTCTTGAGGAGCCTTGCTGTGATCCTGCTTACCCGTTCCACTGCCCCTCTTTTCCACCTATCCTGAAGGAGGAGCCCAGCCCTAATGTCACCTGGCAGCCCCATTCGGCCCTGCCCTCTGCAGTGACTGCCTGGAGGTTTGTGGGGACTTCCTGGTGGCAGAGTCCCTGCTGCCTTCCCCCTGAACACCAGTTCTGCTCAGGCCTCTCCCCTGGCTCTTTGTCTGGTGTTACTTTTGTCATCCCTAAGGTGGTACTGCCCACGTGTGTTTGTTTGGTTTTGTGCTTTTTATACTGGAGATTGAGCCCAGAGCCTCCCACTGAGCTACCAATATCCCACATCCTTTCTTTGTTGTATTTTAAATTGAGACTGGCTGGACTTAAATTTGTAAACCTGCCTCCTCCTCCCAAGTAGCTGGGATTACAGGCCTGTGCCACCATGCCCAGCTCCTTATTTTCTTAATGAACACCTTCCACCTTGGCAGGTGCCCCGCTTTCATAGATCCCAATCTTTGATGCCTCCTAAATCTGTGTGTAGTGCTGTTGCTCGCTGAGCTCTGATTACCAGCTGTCTGTTGAGTGTTGGCAGGAGCAGTCTCCTTTTCCTAGTTTGCTTCCCTAGTCAGTGGCATCACCGTGCACTCACCACCTCTGTCCCCCTCAGTCCCCTCCCCGCCCCACCCACCGACATGGACAGCGTTCAGTACAGTCTCAGGTGGGTGCTTTCGTCCTCACTGCACAGTTGTCTCTTTTATGAACTGCCAGAACAGCCTTTGGTCCCCGCACCCTTCTGTGTCGGGACCGCCCCAACTCCAGGGGTTCCTAGGATGGCTGTCGAAGTATATCATCCCCTTCCCTAAAAATGCATTATGCCCTCCCTCTCTTAAGATCATTAGAATAAAGGAGAACTTGACATGGCTTATAAGACCCTTTCGAGGCAAAGCCAGTTAATTTGTCTTGGTTACTTTTCTCTTGTTGCTGAGACAAAATACCCAACGGCCAAAATGAAGGAAGGAAAGGTTTATTTAGCTTACAGTTTGTGGAGGTTTCAGTCCATACTTGGCTGGTTCTGAGGCAGAGTGGCACACGGCAGAGGGCAAACCTTCATGGCGGGAGATCACGGCAAAAACCAGCATAAGGGTGGAATGGCGGCAAGCAGCCTCTTTTTCTCCCTTACCTTGTAAACAGCATATTCCCACCCAGGCGGCATGTAGCTCTCACACCGTCTCCATGCCCTCCTCTTCCCCAGGCTCAGGATGTGTACAAAGTAAGCTCCCTGGCTTCCTGCTGAGTCACCCAGCCAAACCTCTACACCCCCCCAAGTTGACACAATGTATCAACCATAACACTTGTCCATTCTAGGCCCAATTCAAGCTCTGTGCAGCCTCTTTCAGACAGGCTCAGCTGCCCTCTTCTCTGAGGGCATCGTTTTTCAGTGATGTGTCCCAGTGTGTTACAGGTGTTTCTGGGCGCACTTCTGCAACCCTGGACTCTGCATGTCTAATTCAAAACACTCAGGAATCATAAAGGCAAGTGGCTGAGTTACCACTGATTAAATAAGTAGGTAGGAAGGTTTGTGAGACAGCCAAGCAAAGCATTCTGACAGGGCAGCTAATATCAAGACAGGGCAAGGGTGTCCCATGCAGCTATGGAAGGTCTCAAAAGAGAATTGGCAAGTAGAAAAAGCATAAGACTACGAGTCCAGACCCAGGTTTTGTGCTGGGTTGGAATTGGGCTAGCTGTGTAACCTTCAGCAGGTCACTCTTAATCTCGTATGTCCACACTAATGTGAGAGCATTTGGCATAGTGATCTGTGGGACTCCATGATTCCATTAGGAAATGAAGAGAAGCCCTGCCAGGCATCAAGTTCAGAGTACAAACAGCAAACACAGACTAGGATGTCAGTCATGGTGTTGCACATGAAGGTGGGGAATGGAAGGAGCAGAGACTACTGGGTACACACATGCGCATGCACAAGCATGCAGGCACACTTC
The DNA here is from genome assembly GCA_004027595.1 of Dinomys branickii. Classification (NCBI taxonomy): domain Eukaryota; kingdom Metazoa; phylum Chordata; class Mammalia; order Rodentia; family Dinomyidae; genus Dinomys; species Dinomys branickii. Next base: position 7,029 of record PVLD010033781.1, read on the forward strand.
TGGCTGAATTTCTAGAGGGAAGTTTGAGCTTACACTCTATTGCTTCTACGGAAGATTTATTTGAGAGGAAGAAAGTAAGTTTCTTCTCATGGAGGCACCAAATGGAAAGCTCGTGAAAGTCCCCTGGGAAGTTCTGGTAAGCAGCTCTCCTGACCTGTCCGTTGTCCTTTCAGATTGAGATGGCACAGAAGCTGCTGAATTCTGACCTGGGAGAGCTCATCAACAAGATGAAGCTGGCCCAGCAGTACGTCATGACCAGCCTGCAGCAGGAGTACAAGAAGCAGATGTTGACCGCTGCTCATGCCCTGGCTGTGGATGCCAAAAACCTGCTTGATGTCATTGACCAAGCAAGACTGAAAATGCTTGGGCAGACAAGACCACACTGAGTAGCCTGAGGAGCTTGTCTTTCTACCCCTTGGAAGATGTTCTCCAGCCTTCCACCAGCAGTGAGGAATTAACCCGTGTCCTAGGTCGCCAGCATTTACAGCTCCAACTGAATGACAGCTGGTTAAATCTCCATCACAAGTTTAACCATGCTTTGATTTGGATTCATTTTTGTTCCCTTAAAATCAGGATGTTTAGAAAAGTCCAGGATCCAATATGACATTCTTCTAAAAAATGAAACTTGTCCATGAAGTTAAACTTTTAAAAGACCAGGCATGATGGTGCATCTGTAGGCCCAGCTGCTGAGGAGGCTGAGGGAGAGGAATTGAAAGTTGAAGTCCAGCGTGCTCAGAGACTCTGTCTGAAAATGGAAAGAAAAAAAAAACCCACCTTTTTTAAAAAGCTTATGAAGATCAGTTGGTGTTAGCACTGGGGTGTGTTTTAGTGGAAACGGTCTGGGTGCCGTGCTAATTCCTGACCTCCCTTCACTGCGTCTTGGGAGAAGGGAGCATGCGCGCAGAATCCCAGGAACCCCGAGCGGAGAATGGCTTTCCTGCCGTGCAGTTACGCAGACGGGGCTTTTGTCTGCTAGTACACCCTCCCATTGCGGTATGCTGATCCCACTTACAAAGAAAGAATATAAAGCTATATTTTGAAGACTCAAGTTGTTTCAGAAAAACACTATTACCCTTCCTGTCTCTCCTGACTTTTACTTTCTCGTGGATATGGAAGTATTGGGCTGGGAACTAGCTGTAGGACACAACTAAAACTCTTGTCTTTTTCACCAGAACAACGTGCCAGATTTTTGTAGCAATGTAATTTCTCCTGGCAGCAGAAATGCTTTGTACCAGATCACCTCCAAACTGCATTGAGCAGAAGCATCCCTGTTTCCCATTTTTATATAATTTATAAAGAAAGATTAAAGCCATGTTGACTATTTTACAGCCACCGGAGCTAACTAACCCTTCATTGTGTCTGTCTTCCCAGGAGAGAATTCAGAGGAACAGAGGGACTTGGTTCTCTTTAGATGTCCATCCATTCTGTTAGATAATTTTGAAACACACCCTCCCTTTAGTTTGCTGGGGGATATAAATTATTCTCAGGAAGAATATAATGAACTGTACAGTTACTTTGACCTATTAAAAAGGTGTTATCAGTAAAGTTCTTGTTGCAATATCTTTTCTTTGGTTCTTAGCCTTCAAATCACTTAAAAGTTTTCAGAGGACTTGTCAGATAAAATGAAAGGCAGTAAAAAATCTCCCAGTGATCATGCGTTTCTTCTCTCCGTCTTCTACACATGAGGCCTCTCCACCCATGATGGTCCAGCCCAAGTCACCTTTTCTGTTGTGTCCTTATGAGATCCAGAGCTCAAGGTGCCCGCCCGACCTTTGGCCAGTTGCCTTTGTGGCCTTGGTATTTCAACCGTCCATCCAGATCCCAGGAAGCCGTTTGTGCGCAGCTCACTTGTTACAGGAATTACCAGTTTGGCTAGAATCTGTGATCCATAGAGCCAGGAGTGGATGGAGCTTGGATCCATAGTACTCAGACTGGCAGGGAAAAGGCCCTAGGACAGAGACCCCAGGGGAGGGTTAGAAGGAATGTTCTCAGGGAAATTACACACTCTTTTTTGGTTTTTTTTGAGAGAGGGTCAGGCAGGCTGACCTTGAACTCCCTTATGTGGACCGGACTGGCCTCAAACTCACAGCTACTCTGCTGCCTCAGCCTTGTAAGTGCTGGCATTACAGGTGTGCACCGCCACATCTGGCAGAAATACATTTCATGTGCAAAAGCAGTGGAACTATTCAAGTGTTGCTGAGTGGGACATGTGTAGTTTTCAGTTTAGGAGTAAAGCTACCGTGGATGTGTATGTACGGATATATGTGTTTCCATTTCTCCTGAACAAGTACAGTTTCTGGAACAGACAACATGTTTGCTAAAAGAAGGATCACAAATTCCTGAACAGGCTGGGCAACTTATGGAGACCCTATCTCAAACTTTTAAAAGGGCCGAGAAATAGCTCCGTGGTAGAGTGCCCCTGTTCAAATGACTCCCAGTTCGGGGTGAACAAACTGCCAGACGGCTTTCTGCTGGTGTTATACCACCGTGATGAATCAGTACTCTGCTTGCTGCACCTTCTCAGTGATACTTGGTATGTTAGCTTTTAGACTTTTACTGGACATGTGTGCAGTTGCCTTGTAATTTGTTTTCTCAACATACAGTGATATTGAGCATTGTTCTGGTTGATACATTGTGTCAACTTGGCGAGTCTAGAGGTTTAGCTGAGTGACTCAGGAGGAAGCCAGGGTGCTTACTTTGTACACATCCTGAGCCTGTGGAAGAGGAGGGCATGGAGATTGTGTGAGAGATACATGCCCCCTGGGTGGGGTAGCCTGTTTACAATGTAAGGGAAGGAAAGAGGCTGCTTCCAGCCATTCGTCCCTTTTGCTCTTCTGGTTTTGCTGTGCTCTGCTGCCATGAATGTTTGTCCTCTGCTGTGTGCCACTCTGCCTCAGAATCAGCCAAGTATGGACTGAAACCTCCACAAACTGTAAGCTAAATAAACCTTTCCTTCCTTCATTTTGGGTGTTTGGTATTTTGTCTCAGCAATGGAGAAAAAAGTAACCAAGACAAGCATCGTTTCTTTTTGTTTGTCTTTTTGAGACAGGGTCTTGCTATACAGTTCAGGCTGGTCTTGAGCTCACTTTGTAGCCCAGGCTGGTCTTGAACTTGTAGTGATGCTCCTGCCTCAGCTACCCGAGTGCTGAGATTACAAGTGTGCACCATCATTCCTGTTTTTTTTTCTTTTTTTTGAGACAGAGTCTTACTATGCAGGTCAGGCTGGCCTTCAAACTCACAGTGATCTTTCTGCCTCAGTCTCGCAAGTGCTGGGATTACAGGCACACACCACCACGCCTGGCTTTTGTTTTATTCCTGATCGTCACAAGAAAGCGTTTCTTTTTTGCCAGCTATGTATGTTAGCTACAGATTGGTTTTTGTGTTTCTGTGGTACTAAGGATTGAACCCAAGGCCTCTACACTAAGCTCTCCAGCCCCCTCCCACTTCTAATTTTGAGACTGTCTCAATAAGTTACTTGGTGCTGGTCTCAGACTAGCTCCTGCTATTTTAAGGATTTTTATATCTGTCTTTATGAGGGATACTGTTCTGCAGTTACCATGTTTAGTGTTTTCTGGTTTGAGTATCAAATTGATCTGGGCATCATAAAAATCACTGGGAAGAGTTCGTCCTCTACTAATGTCTAGAAACAGTTGTGTGAAACGAGTGTTCGTGTTTGGCAGCGTTCTCCAGTGACACCATCTGGGCCTGAAGTTGGGGGAAAGGACAGTTGTAACACATTCACAATAGGGCTGTAATTTGTATGTCTCCCTGCCAGGTGACTTGAACCACTGGTGGTAGAAACGAATCTAATGGCCTTTATTGGTCCTTTACTAATGCAAAGTCCCTGGGGGACTGTGGTATGTGCTGCAGGAGGTTCAAGCCAGCGGTGATGTGTTAAATGATGAGCTCACTATTGACATGTGAAGGGAAACTCACATTGTTTTTCTGCAGACTTCATTGTGTGCTTGTCTTTACGTACTCTTGTGTAATACTAACAGCCATTTTGAGAGGTAAGTGCCATTGCTCACTTTTTCACTAGCGCACATTTGCAGTATATAACAATCGTGTTCCTCAAGGGGGGGGCGGGTGTATATGCCTGTCTTCACTCCTTTTCAGTTCCCTTTCCTTCCTCTTCCTCCTCTTCAGATTATTTCAGGAAAAGTGTTTCCATTTGTCAGTGTTGTCAGACACGTGGAACTGTTTGGGGTTTTCCTTATGCCCTCTGCAGGATTTATGGTGATGTTCCATTTAACTCCTCAAGTTTTATTTTCCTTCTTGATGGTTGTGTCTTTCTCTCTTGTTTTGCTGGCTAGCTAGGTGTTTGTAGTTTGGTTGATCTTTTGAAAGCAACTTTGTTTCATTAATTCTGCTATTGTTTTTTCTTCTGTTTTCAATTTCATTGATTTACCCAGGCATGCTTGTAATCCCAGCACGTGGGAGGCTGAGGGAAGAGGATCACTGTGAGGTCCAGGCCAGCCTGGGCTACATAATTGAGTTCAAGGCCAGCCTAAACTGCATGGATCCCTAATGAGACCCTGTCTCAGAAACATTTTTCTCCATTGATCTTTTTATTAGTTTCTCTCCTCTGCTTCCTTTGGGTTTACTGTCTTCTTTTTCTAGTGTGTGTGCATGTGTCTAGCGTTTGAACCCAGAGCTTCACATGCTAAGCACATGCTCTACCGCTGAGGTGCACGCTCTGTCCTACATTCTTGAGATTAATTACATTAATTTGAGACTTATTTTTTCTAATGTATATAATGGTATAAATTTTCTTCTCAGCATTGCTTTAGCTATGTCGAAAATTCCATCTTAAATTTTCAACCATTGCTTTTCCAGGAGAGTTGTTTTGTTTTCCATGAGACTTCCTCTTTGATGTGTGGATTATTTAGAAACACAAGTTACTTCATTTCCAAGTATCTGGAGACTCCCCTGTTATGTTTTACTGATTTCTGTCTTGATTGCATTGTGGTTTGAGAAGACATCACTGCTGAACTGTTTAAGAACACTGCAGATGTGCTCCTTACCCTGTATGCTGGGATGAACGGTGACCCGCCCCCAGAGCACACACCCCCGAGAATGCATGTGTGTAACCTTATTTGGAAATAGGGTCTTTGTAGATGTCTCACGCTAAGATGAGGTCATATCTACTGGGTTAGGGCCCAGCCTAAACCAGTGACTGGTGTCCTTGCAAGGCAGAGGAAATTCTGACACCCAGGGAGATCACCATGTGATGGAGACAGACTGAGTTGGTAGATCTACAAGCCAAAACACAGGATCACCACCCACCACCAGGAGCTGAAGAGAGGCACTGAGCAGATCTCTCCCGAGCCAGCAGGCACATTTCAGATGCCTTCACTCCAGACTCTGGCCTCCAGAATCCTGAGAATAGACTCCTGTTGTATGTAGCCACCCAGTTTGGGATTCTTTGTTTTGGCAGTCCTAGGAGACTAGTACAACCTAGATGCAGACTTTAGAATGCATCTCCTAAGAGCAAGGACATTTATTTATATACACACAGCCTAAGAATCCCACTCATAAAGTTTAATATTACCTTACACACAGCTCATCCGTAATGTCCTTTATAGCATTTCCCCCAAATCCAAAATCCAGTCTATGACCCCCTCTTGCATTCAGTTGTAAACTTACAATTGCATATATTTTAAACAAAGATGATAAATACAGCATTTCCCAGCCATTTTACCATTATCTGTGGTCTCCAGGTTATGCCAGTGGCAGTCTTCCGGTGGTGGTGGGCGTATTATGCAGTGGGGTCACTGCTCACTTCCTCCCGACTCTGCATCCCATGAAATTACATGGGCAGCTGGAAACAGGCTATAAAGGGAGGTTTTATGATGGGGATTGGCAGGTGCTGCACATCGGGACTTTTTCCCTCTGAAGCTGTTAAACACTTAGCACCACATGCTACTCTGCAGACTTCTCTAACCAGAAACAGTTTACTCGGCTCCTTTTATCTTTATGATTCTGTATTTTGGGGCCCTTTTTTTTTAGACTGTCACTAAGTTCCCCATCTCTAACTTGTGATCTCGCTGCCTCAACTCCCGAAGACCTGGGACTACAGATGTGCACCACCATACCTAATGACTACATGTTGTTAAGAACGTATGCCAGTACTATAAAGTGGCCCTGTTTGTGTTTGCCTGGTGTTTCCTCATTGTCAGTTCAGGTGACCCTTGGGAAGACTGAAGAGCGTGCCTGTGTTGGGATCTCACTGTGCTCTTTATTCTCAGTCATGAA
>PVLD010033782.1:0-13256 GCA_004027595.1 Dinomys branickii
TAAAATAAAAAAAAAGACTAAAAAAAAAAAAAGAAAAGAAAGAAATGCTCCACACATATAGAGAAGAAACAGATAAAAGAATAGAAGAACATAGGAAACAAAGGGAAACATTACATGAACAATTTAGGAATGAATTAGAACGCATGAAACAGTCTCAAAGAGACTGCCAGATATTGAACACTTCCATTGAGAGCTTGCAAAACCACTTCAGTGAAGCTGAAGATAGAATTTCAGATCTTGAAGACAGCATGGCAGCTAGCGACCGTCAAAGGAAGGATCTCTTAAAGTCATCAAGGATCCAGGAAAAACTAATCCAACAGCTCCAAGATGAGGCAAAAAGAAATAATATCTGAATAGAAATCAATGAAACAGCAGGCAGCAACACAAATGATATAAAAAGAATATTGGCAGAAATAATAGCAGAGAATATCCCAAACACGGTAAGAGATACTGAAGTGTAGTTAAATGAAGCATATAGAACCCGAACAAGTCATAACCCAAATAAAGCCACACCCAGATATGCAATAGTCAAGATCCCAGACATTCAGCAAAAGAACACAATATTAAAAGCAGCTAGAGAAAAGAAACAGATCACCTATAAAGGAAAGCCCATCAGAATCACAGCAGACTTCTCAATAGAAACCATGAAATCAAGAAGAGCTTGGAGCGAGGTATTACATATTCTGAAACAAAACAGCTTCCAACCCAGACTGATGTATCCTGAAAAACTATCCTTCAAATTCAGTGGAGAAATAAAATATTTACATGACAAAGAAAAACTGAGGAACTTCATGAGTGCCAAAGAAACATTACAAAAAGCACTAAAAGAAATTCTTGCCAAAGACAAGAGACCATAATCCCAAGAACAACAATAGAAAGGAAGCTTTAAGCAGAAGAAGTAAGTAAACAGACAGCAAAAATAGGAAAGCAACAACAAGTAAATAGCATGACAAGAGTAAGCCATCATATAACAGTTATAACCATTAATGTAAATTGCCTCAATTCACCAGTCTAAAGAAACACACTGGCAGAGTGGATTAAGAAACAAAATCCAACAATATGTTGTATACAGGAAACACATTTTACTCAAAAAAAATGCACAGACTGAAAGTTAAAGGATGAGTAATAATTCTCCATGCAACGGATTCCCAGACAAAAGCAGGGGGAGCTATTATGTTTGCAGATAATGTAAACTTCAATCCAAAAACAATCAAAAGAGATAAAGAAGTCCACTACATACTAGCTATGGGAAAGCTGTAAGAGGAAGAGATAGCAATCCTAAACACTTATGCACCAAATACTAGAGCACCAAAATTTATAAGTCAAATTTTAACAGACATGAAGACCCAAATAATTAATAACACTATTATAATAGGGGACATAAAAAGCCCTTTGACGCCAAGAGACAGGTAAACTGGACAAAAACTCTGCAAATAAATAACAGACCTGAACCAAAGGTGTGAACAAATGGACTTAGTAGATGTATAGAGAGTGTTCCAACCCAAAACATCAGAATACACATTTTTCTCAGCTACACATGGGCGTTTCTCAAAAATAGACCACATTCTAGTCCATAGAGCATACCTACCTAAATGCAAAAGAAATGAAATTGCCCCATGCATATTATCTGACCACAGTGCAGTGAGATTGGAAATTAATGACAATGGGAATTCCAAAAACCCCATAAACACTTGGATGGTAGACAACAACCTTAGGAATAAATAATGGATCACACAAAAAACTAAGGAAGAAATTAAAAAATACCTACAAACAAATGAAAATGCAATACAACCTACCGGAATCTGTGGGATGCAATGAAAGTAGTCCTCAGCAGGAAATTTATAGTGATGAACTCACATATAAAGAAAAGAGAAAGAGATCAAATAAATACCCTAATACTACACCTCAGACTTCTAGAAAAAGAAGAAGAAGCCAAACCAAAAGCCCAAAGAAGGAGGAGATTATAAAAATCAGGGCAGAAATTAATGCAATTGAGATGAAGAAAACACTACAAAAAATAAATGAATCAAAGAGGTGCTTCTTCAAAAGAATGAATAAAATTGTAGACCCCTAGCCAAACATATAAAAAAAAAAAAAGAATTCAAATTCATGCAATAAGGAATGAAAAGGATGAAATCACTACAGATTGCACAGAAATTCAAAAGATCATTAATACTTTCTTTAAAAATCTTTACTCCCATAGGATAGAAAACTCAGAAGAAATGGACAGATTCTTAAAAATGTACAAACTATCAAAACTGAATCAGGAAGATACAAAAATCCTGAACAACCCCTTATCAACTAATGAGATTGAAAATGTCACTTAAAATTTACCAACAAAGAAAAGTCCATGACCTGATGGATTCATAACAAAATTGTATAAAACATTCAGCGAAGATTCGATGCCAAGTAAAACTATCACTATATGTAGAGGGGATGACTCTTTGCATGAAAGACTCCGAAACCTCCGAAGAAGACTCTCAATTAATAGACAAATTCAACAGAGTAGCTGGATATAAAGTCAACACCCCAAAATTAATAGCATTCCTATACACAAACAAGAAAAACTCAGAGAGAAATGAAGGAAACCATACTTTTTAAAATAGCATCCAAGAAATTTAAATATTTAGTAATCAATCTAACAAAGGAAGTAAAAGATTTATTCAATGAAAACTACACTACTCTGAAAACAGATGAGGATTTCAATAAATGGAAATACATCCCCTGCTCATGGTTACGAAGAACCAACTTTGTGAAAATGACTGTACTACCAAAATTGCTATACAGATTTAATGCAATTCCCATTAAACTACCATTAGCATACATCACAGATATAGATAAAACATACATTAAATTCATCTGGAACTGAAAGAGACCCAGAATAGGAAAAGCAATCCTGTGCAACAAGGACAAGTCAAGTGGAATTACAATCTCTGACTTGGAATTATACCACAAGACTATTGTAATAAAATCAACCTGGTACTGGCTCAAAAACAGACCTGAGGATCAAAGGAGCAGACTGGAAGATGTAGCCATAATCACTAACATACACAGGCACCTAATATTTGACAAAGGGGCCAAACAATCTCACTGATAGAAAGTTAGACTGTTTAATAAATGGTGCTGGAAAAATTGGCTTGGCTCTTGCCAAAGACTGAAAATAGACCCAAGTCTATCAACAAGTACCAAATTCCAGTCAAAATGGATCACAAATCCCAATATTAAAACATAAACTCTACATCTATTGGAAGAGAAAGTAGGTAAAAATCTTGAAGACATAGGTGTAGGCAGAGAGTTCATGAACGAAAATCAAACTGCAAGGAAAACACTTCAAAGAATCAATAACTGGGACCTGATCTTACTGAAAAGTTTTTGCACATCTAAATAAATCATCAGCAAAGTGAAAAGCAAACCTATAAATTGGGAAAAATCCTAGCTACCTCTACCTCGGACAAAGGTCTTCTGTCTAGAACATACAAAGAATTAAAAATATGAACCTGTCCAGATTCAAAGACCTAATATAGAAATGGGCATCTGAGATGAATACACACTTCTCAGACAAAAAAACACAAATGGCACATAAATGTATGAGAAAATGTTCTATATCTTTAGTCATTCAAGAAATGCAAATAAAAACAACATTAAGATTTCATCTCACCCCAGTATGACTGGCCAGCGTTAAGAAATCATCCAATAGCAAATGAGGGCGAGGCTATGGAGCAATAGGAACTCTTCTACACTGCTGATGGGAATGAGGACTGCTGAAACGCCTGAGGAGATAGGTTTGGAGATTCCTTTGCAAACTAGGTCTAGAGGTCCCATTCAACCCAGCTATTTCCCTTCTGAGTATTTTCCCAGAAGATCTGAAAGCATCATATCACCGCGATATATGTGCTCCCATGTTTCTAGCAGCACAATTCGTAGAAGCAACCCAAATGTCTATCCACAGAGGACTGGCTTTAAAAAAATGTGACACTTTTATATAATGGAATATTCAGCTATGAAGAAGGCCAGATTTGGGGCTTTTATAGGCAAATGGTCTCACTTGGACACTGTTCTCATAAGTGAAATAAATCAGAGGTTCATGTGCACGCAAAGTATTGTATCACTGGTGTAGTAATCTGAAGGTGGGAATGTAGATTGGCAGATGTGAAGGGAATCTGCTCAAAGGTAGGCAGCAGGTGGGATGGGGAGAGGAAGAAAAGGAAGAAAGAGACAAACATGTATCTATGCATGTATATGCAGGATGGCAAATATGGTGCCACTGTTCACCTGTGTTGCTTTATGATAAGGAACAGTTCTTGATTGTTTGATCAAGATTGTAGGCCTATATGTGATTTTAGGAGCATGCACTTTGAAGTTATCAATGTGTGGTGCAGCAACCATTGGTGATTCCCTGTCGCTTTGTCTATAATTCAATTTTGATTGTACTGTTCTTGTGCTATTTTGTGTCTTTTTGTTAATGTTTTCCTTTTTTGTTGTTTTTTTGTTTTCTTTGCTTTTTTATACTTTTAAAAATAAAGAAAGATAGAACACTGTTGTAATAGGGTACCCAAACACCCCTTTGACACAAAGACATTGGTGAACTAGACAAAAACTCAGCAAAGAAATAACACACCTGCATTAACTCTATGAACAAATGCACTGAGTAGATATATAGAGTGTTGGACCCCACAACATCACAATACACATTTTTCTCAGCTGCACATGAGACTTTCTCCAAAATAGACCACATGCTAGCCAATATAGCATACCTACCTAAATGCAAAAGATTTCAAATTATACCATGCATATTGTCTGACTATAGTGCAATGAAACTGGAAATCAATGACAAAAGGAACTCCAAAAACTCCATAAACACTTGGAAATGGAATAACAACCTCCTGAACAATCAATCGGTCACAGAAGAAATTAAAAACTACCTACGAATAAATGAAAATGCAATTAGAGCTTACTGGAATCTGTGGGATTCAAAGAAAGCAGCTCTCAGAGGGGAATTTTTTATTAATTTTAAAAGTGAAAGAATGAAAATATATTAACAAACAGACAGCCACTTACAAAGTAGCATAAGAATAGTAAAATTCAAACTGAATTACAGATAAGGTGACAGAGAATTAACAATGCTTGTTGTATTTATAGTGGTGAGCTCACACATAAGGAAAACAGACAGAGAAAAAATAAATAGGCTAAAGCTGCCCCTCAAACTTTTAGAAAAAAAGAACAGGTCAAGACCAAAACCCAAAGAAGGGAGGAGATTATAAACATCAGGGCAGAAATTAATGCAACTTAGATGAAGAAAACCACACAAAACATAAATGAATCCAAGAGTTGGTTTTTGAAAGAATAAATACAACTGATAAACCCCTAGACATCTTTATCAAAAATATAAAGGAAAAAAGTCAAGTTCATGCAATAAGAATTAAAAATGATGAAATAACTGCAGATCCTACAGAAATTCAGAAGATCATTAATATATACTTTGAAAATCTTTACTCCTACAGGATAGAAAACTCAGAAGAAATGGCGAGATTCCTAGAAATGTACGAACTATCAAAATTGAACCAGGAAGATACAAAAATCCTAAACAACCCAATATCAATTAATGAAATTGAATATGTGATTAAAAACTTAATGACAAAGAAAAGCCCAGGACCTGATGGATTCACAACAGAATTCTATAAAAATTCAGAGAAGATTTGATGCCAACATTGCTCAAACTCTTCAGTGAAGTTGAAAAGGAAGCAATTCTCCCTAACTCATTTCTGGAGGCAAATATTATACTGATACCAAAACCAGAGAAGGACCCAACCAAGAAAGATAACTACAGGGCAATCTCCCTAGTGAATATAGATGCAAAGACACTCAATAAAATACTAGCAAATAGAATGCAGCAAATTATAAAGAAAATCATATACCACGACCAGGTTGGATTCATACCAGCAATTCAGGGATGGTTTAATATTGACAAATCAATAAATGTAATACACTATATCGATAGAGCCAAAGACAAAAACCATATGATCATCTCAATAGATACAGAAAAAGCTTTCAGCAAAGTCCAACGTGCATTGATGACAAAAACTCTACAGAAAATAGGAATAGATGGCCTTCACCTTAAACTGATCAAAGCCATCTATGATAAACCAATAGCAAACATCATAATAAATGGCAAAAGCTGAAAGCTTTTAGTTTAAAATCAGGAACAAGACAAGGATGTCCACTGCCACCGCTCCTGTCAGTATAGTTCTGGAAGCATTAGCCTGAGCAATTAGGCAAGAGATAGGAATAAAAGGAAGAAGGATAGGAAAGGAAGAAGTAAAACTATCACCATTTGAAGCTGACATGATATTTTACATGGAAGACCACAAAAATTCCACAAGAAGACTTCTTGAAGTAATTGTCATTTGGAATTGACAAATTCTGTTTATCTGTGTAGCTAGATACACAGTCAACACCCCAAAATCAATAGCATTCCTGTAAAAAAACAAATAAAGACTGAGAGAAAAATTAAAGAAACCATGCCTTTCACAGTACCACCCAAGAAATTGAAATATTTTGGAATCAATCCAACAAAAGAAGTAAAATATCTTTCAATGAAAACTGCAGTACTCTGAAAAAAGAGATCAAGAGGATTTAAATAAATGCAAAAACTTTCCTTGCTCATGGATAAGAAGAACCAACATTGTCATAATGGCCATATTCCCAAAACTGCTGTACAAATTCCATGCAATTTCCATTAAAAAACAATTATCAAATCTCACAGATATAGAGAAAACATTCCTTACGTTCATCTGGAACCAGAAGAGACCCAGAATAGCAAAAGCAATCCTGGGCAACAAGGACAAGTCAGGTGGAATAACAATCCCTGACCTGAAATTATACTACAAAGCTACTGTAATAAATTCAAGATGGTACTAGCTAAAAGCAGACCAGATGATCAGTGGAACAGACTGGAAGACTCAGCCATAACCACAAACATATTCAGCCACCTAAACTTTGATAGAGGGGCCAAACAAACTCACTGTAAGAATGAGAGCCTTTTTAATAAATGGTGCTGGAAATATGGGATTGCCACCTGCCAAAGACTGAAAATACAACCCATTCAACCCATCTATTCCTCTTCTGAGTATATTCCCAGAGCCTCCGAAAACATCATATCACAGCAATATATGTGCACCCATGTTCATAGTGGTACAATTTGTAGTAGCTAAATTGTGGAAGCAAGCCAAGTGTCCCTCCACTGAAGACTAGATAAAAACATTGTGGCATTTTTATATAATGGAATATTATTCAGCTATGAAGAAAGGTAAACTTGAGGCTTTTAGAGGTAAATGGTCACAACTAGAGACCATACTCATAAGTGACATAAATCAAATGTACATGTGTAATCAACATAGTGTATCACTAGTTTAGAACCTGAAAGTGTGAATAAAAATTAGTAGATATGACAGACATTGTGAAACAAAAGGAGATGTCTCAAAAATAAAGAGCAAGTGGAATGAGGGAAAAGAGAAAAGGAAGCAAGGGATAAATGTGTGTGTATGTATATGCAGGGGAGATAACATGGTTGTAATATTTACTTCTATCACTTTATTAGAAGGAACAGTTAATGATTAACTATTTGATTAATCTTGCACGTCTCTATTTGTTTTCCTGAGTATGCACTTTGAAGTAATCAATATGTAATACATTAACCCTTGTTCATTCCTTGTCACCTGCTCTGTAGGTCAGTACTGCTTGTACTATTCTTGTGCTACTTTGTAAATGGCTGATCTTTTACATGTTTTTGTTCTTTTACTTTTAAAAGTAAAAGGAGGATAATAAATAAATAAATATAAAATAGTATCTAAAGAAAATACATGGGCTAACGCAAACACAAAAATAACTCAAAGTTCCAATGCCTATTCCACTCTGCAAACTTCTTGAGGGAATAAAGTCACAATAATCTTGAAAATGGGGCCCATGCTGTTTACCTGTAAACTGTTCTTCAACACACAGACCCCTCATCCTTGGGGAAGTGACACAATGAAGAGAGTGTTATATCTCTAAAACTCAAACATATGCAAATGGCTTACATCCTAATTTGCTCCACAAAATGGCCTGATGACAGTAGGACTACACATCCAAGATCAGCCAACTTGAGGATGCTCCAAGACCACATGTGAACCCCGAACCACAGAACATGTTGTCCCTTCTCTTGAGCACCCACACTCTGTTCTTAGTGCGGAGTGTAAATGTTCTGCATGAAAGCTTTTTGTCATACTTACGCATCTTGAAAATTTTCCCTTTGCCATAGAAGACAGAAACCTATAACTTTCTCTATGGATGGCATGAATCAAGGTCTCAACCTCCCTTTGAGGATCCAACTTGGTCCCTGTCTGGTGAAAATACTGCTGCAGACAAATCTGAACCTCGATCTGGGAATATGTCCTTCTGGATCTCAGCAGATATATCCCAGTGGAAACGTGGGACTTTTCCTATAGAGTTTTTCAAAAATTCTGTTTTTGAGATTGGGAGGACAGGGTCTTTGTATGTAGTTCAGAATGACTCCGAATTCACTATATAGGCCAGGCTGGCATTGAACATATGGTGATTCTCCTGCCTTAGCCTCCCAAGTGCTGGGATTATATGCGTGTGTCACCACACTCAGCTGTCTTCATATATTTTTGAGAAAATCAGTAAATTTGAAAGTACCTGAGAAAGACGAGAAATTCTACTCACTAAACTTGCAGTTTTTAATGTGACGCATTTTTGAGACAGAGAGAAGATTCTCAGAGTTTCGGAGAGAGGCATTGTTGGGGGAATTGTGGAAAAATTCGATGGAAATTTGACCTTCAGAAAGTCATAAAATGGGAGAATAATAATAGTGAGCAGTTTGTGTTAGCACTAGACACTCTAGGGACTCAGAAAATAGGATGATTACCAGCGAGCAACTTGAGGGAGAGCTGGAGCCCTCGTGCTATGCAGGAGGGCAAAGACATGTACCAGATCTGTGTTACAGTGAGGGTGGAGCTCTGTGCTCACATGCTGCTGGGAGTGGAGAGTCCAGGAGAGTTAGCGAAGGGAAAGACTCTGACTCTGCAGCACACTCACCATGTCCTTGAAGGAATAATTCCATAAATTCTTTCAGCGTCTCTGGTATCTTGCAAAAAGTCATTTGTCTCCAGGAAAAGTAACCAGACACAAGAGCATCTCTGGGATTCCTAATGCCATAAATCACCTGAAATTAAACAATGAGTAAGTGAAAAATCAGGGGACTCTTTTCCCACACGATTTTGATCTTTACCCTGGCAATTGTACAAAATGCCTGTTAAAAATAAAGGCTGATATAAATGAATGTGTGACCATACTCAGTAATCAAGTACACACCCTAAAATGATAGCAGCTGGCTACTGAGAAGGAAGTGTAATAAAGGAGAAGGTGTGAATGCGTGTTCCCCAGGGGTATCTGCCTTTTCATTCTAGGAAGCAACTGGGAGGTTTGAAACAGCAAGCATTTTGAGAAATCCAAACTTTACAAAAAATAGCTAAGAGAAAAGTCAATAAAAATTTCTGCTTCATACATAGACACATAGGAATGTACACACATGTCCAAGCTAGATATCAATCTGAAAGACTCTACAATGAGGAAACAAGCCACACATCTCAATTCATACAAGATCAGCTCATTTTGTGGATTTCAAAAGTGAAAAAAATAGTCCATAATTTTAAGTCAGAAGAGTGATTACCTCTGTGGTCATTCATCGACTGGAAGGTGGTTGGAGAGATTTTTCTAGGGACCAGACATGTTTACAATATTCTTTGGATATAGTTTGTGCATTGTTAGTGGCACAAATATTCATAATTCTAACATTAAGATAACTGTTTACACTCGTAGCTGCACACACACAAAATATCACTTGGCATTTAATGTAGGTTCATTTCTCTTTGGGTCATTGCTTCATTATTTGGTCCATGTCACTCTTTAGTCTTTAATTTCCCAGGTTTGGATTTACCAAATTGCTAGAATCTCATTTCTTTTTTTTTTTATTTTAAAAGTAAAAGAACAAAAACATTTGCAAACAGACACGAAGTAGCACAAGGACAGTACAAAAACTGAACTACAGGTAAGGTGGTAGGGGACCAACAATGGTCATTGTATTACTCATTGACAACTTCAAAGTGCATGTTCAGGACAATGCAAACAGCCACAAAAGACTGATCAAACAACCAACCATTGATCATTCCCCACACTAAAGTGACATGAGACAACAGTGCAACCATGTCAGCCATCCTGCCTATACATACACACTTACACAGCTATATCGCTCCTCCCCCTCTCCCTCCCCTCATCCCGACTGCTCCCTACCCCTGAGCAG
The DNA here is from genome assembly GCA_004027595.1 of Dinomys branickii. NCBI lineage: Eukaryota > Metazoa > Chordata > Mammalia > Rodentia > Dinomyidae > Dinomys > Dinomys branickii. Next base: position 10,358 of record PVLD010033782.1, read on the forward strand.
TCTCCCGTCATACCTCCCAATCTATATTCCGACCCTCAGTTTCTCACACCATTGACACAACATGCTGTTTGCACATGCACACCCTATTCACTTCATCCATGAGCATGGTCTCTAACAGTGAACATCTTCCTTCAAAAGCCTCAAGTCTGTCACTCTCCACAGATGAATAAAATTCCGTTATGTAAAAATGCCACACTTCTTTTATCCAGTCCTCTGTGGATGGACATTTGGGTTGCTTCCATGATTTAGCTTTTACAAATTTTGCTGCTAGAAAGCCCCAGACGCTGGGAGCCAGGAACGCTCCGCGCGTGGAGGAAGTTTGGCTGGGTCCGAACGCCTTGGGAACACAGCCAGCTCGGTCCCTCCCGCCTCCCGAGCCAGCGCAGCTTTCCGGTGACTCCCGACAGAGATTGGCTTTTTGGCGGCGGCAACGCCCGGCGGTCCCACATTTTGCGTGCATCGGGCGGGCCGTGCAGAAAGCCCCAAACACTGGGAGCCAGGGACACTACGTGTGGGGAGGAACTTTGGCTAGGTCCGAGAGCCCTGGGAGCGCAGCCAGCTCGGTCCCTCCCGCCTCCCGAGCGGTGCAGCCTTCCGGCGACTCCCGACAGAGATCGGCTTGTTAGCGGCGGAGACGCCCGGCAGTCCCACGTTTCGTGCGTATCGGGCAGGCCGAGCGGAGGACCCCAAACGCTGGGAGCCAGAGACGCTCCACGCGGGGAGGAAGTTTGGCTGGGTCCGAACGACCTGAGAACACAGCCAGCTCGGTCGCTCCCACCTCCCGAGCAGGCGCAGCTTTCCGGCGACTCCCGACAGAGATCGGCTTTTTGGCGGCGGCAACGCCCAGCAGTCCCACATTTTGCGCACATTGGGCGGGCTGCGCAGAAAGCCGCAAAGGATAGACTGGCACCTTGGAACCTTCCTGCATGCAGGGACTCCAAAAACTGGTGAGATATCGGCGCTCATGACCAGATCACCGAGTGGGGGAGGAGATCCATCCCTATACATGCAGGGAACTCTGGGAGGGCGGGGGAGTGGTCTTACACACCTCACCCAGGTCACTAGGTAGGGAGTATCTAACCAATATCTGTACAGCCTTTTAAGCGGAACTCTCAGCAGAAAGCTTAAGGGACATTCCCCCAAAGAAAAGTCATTGGAGCAACCTCTGCAGCAGACCTTTGCCTGCTGAACTGACTGGGGAATCTACTGCTCAATATTTTGAATAAGATACCCAAAAAAGGGAAGACAGAAGAACAAATCTCAGCAGAAAGCTTAAGGGACATTCTCCCAAAGAGAAGGAATCACTGGAGCAGCCTTTGCAGCAGAACTCCGCCTGCTGAACTGCCTGTGGAATTTATAGCTCCACATTTCGAACCTGACACCCAAAAATGGGAAAACAGAGGAGCAAAACGCAGTCTCAAAACTCAACCCCACCCAGAACAAGTTTTGAAGATGAAGAAACAAGGGAACGAGGAAGCCTCATAACTTCAAGATATGAAACGATTGCATCCGAAATTAAACAACTCCAACAGGCCATGAAGGAGCTTAAAGCAGAAATAACCCACATACCCACAATGATTTCTCAGATGAAAAAGGAGACGAAAACAATGATGGAAGAAATGCTCCATTTACACAGACGAGAAATAGACAAAAGTCTAGAAAATAGGAAACAAATAGAAACCTTACAAGAGCAATTCAGGAATGAATTACCAAGAATGAAACAGGTCCAAAGAGAATGCCAGGATTTGAAAACTAACGCTGAAAGCATGAAAAACCGTTTAAATGAAACCGAAGATAGAATTTCAGAACTTGAAGACAGCATGGCAGCTTATGAGCGTAAAAGGAAGAATCTCGCGATATCATCAAAGACACAAGAAAAGTCAATCCAACAGCTGCAAGATGAGGCAAAACGTAACAATATCCGAATTAGAGGAGTGTGTGAAACAGCAGGAGATCTCACAAATGATATAAAAGGAATATTTAATGAAATAATAGCAGAAAATTTCCCAAACAAGCTAAAAGATACTAAAGTTCAGTTAAGCAAAGCATATAGAACACCAATGATCCATAACCCAAAGAAAAACACGCACAGGCATATAATAATCAAGATCCCAGATATCCCGCAAAAAAACACAATATTAAAAGCTGCCAGAGAAAGGAAACAGATCACATATAAAGGAAATCCCATAAGAATCACAGCAGATTTCTCAACGGAAGCCATGAAAGCAAGAAGAGCTTGGAGCGAGATACTACAGATTCTAAGACAAAACAACTTCCAACCCAGACTGATGTACCATGCAAAATTATCCCTCAAATTCAATGGAGAAATAAAATATGTCCACGACAAAGAACAACTGAAGAACTTCATGAGTGCCAAACCAGCATTGTAAAAAGCACTAAAAGATATTCTAGACAGAGAAAAAAGAGGCCAAAATCCCAAGAACACCGATAGAAATAAATTCCTAAATAGAACAAATAATTAAACAGTCAGCAAAAGAAGGAAAACTTCAAGTAAATAAAATGACTAGAATAAGCCAACATATAACCATGATAACCATTAATGTAAATGGCCTCAATTCAAAAGTCAAAAGGAAAAGATTGGAAGACTGGATTAAGGAACACAATCCAACGATATGCTGTATACAGGAAACACACTTTACTCAAAAAGAAATCCATAGGTTGAAAGTTAAAGGTGGGAAAACAATTCTCCATGCAACAGGCCCCCAGAAAAAAGCAGGGGTAGCTATTATGTTTGCAAACAATGTAAACTTCAAACCAAAAATAATCAAAAGAGATAAAGAAGGCCACTACATACTAGTTAGGGGAAAGCTACAAGAGGAAGAGGTAACGATCCTAAGCATTTATGCACCTAATAATGGAGCACCTAACTTTACAAGTC
>PVLD010033783.1:0-13312 GCA_004027595.1 Dinomys branickii
CAGTTTTGACCACTTGCCTACAAAGTTCCCAAAACTGTCTTTCTTTATAGCTGAATAATATTCCATTATATAAAAATGCCACAATTTTTTAATCCAGTCTTCTGTGGATGGACACTTGGGTTGCTTCCACATTTTAGCTATTACAAATTGTGCTGCTATAAACATGGGTGCACATATATCAGAGTGATATGATGTTTTCGGATCTTCTGGGAAAATACCCAGAAGAGGAATAGCTGGTTTGAATGGAACCTCTAGACCTAGTTTGCTGAGAAATCTCCAAATGGCTCTCCACAGTGGTTGTACCAGTCTGCATTCCCACCAGCAGTGTAATAGAGTCCCTATTTCTCCACAGCCTCGCCAGCATTGTTCAATGAAAAGCTGGATATCTAACTTTTTATGCAAAGTCTTCCAATTTTGCAACGTATTTCACTTATTTTTAAAAGCTCTACCAAGGCTAAACTAGGGCTCTGTAGGCTAGATTTTGTCCACAGACCATTGGTTTGCAACCTCTGATACAATTATTTTAGGAAATGAGCTAAAATTCTGGCCGAGGTAAAACACTTGGAGCCGTAATGGCCCCAACCCTGTCTATTTGCTGAGCTCAGAAAAGGGTGTGCAAACAAAGCACTTCAATGTCCACGTCGTTTTTTTATAGTGTGGATTGTTGGGGGATCTGAGCCGAGGTCTGGGGGAGCTGCTTCCCTGGTTGGAAGGAGGAATTTTTTTGGGAGAAATCCTAGCAGCTGCTTTTTTTCTCTTTTAAAAAAAATTTTAAAGAGAAAAGAACAAAAACAAAGACAAAAACTAAGCAACACAAAAACAATAAAAATGATACAGAATTTCAAAACAAGATGATGGGAAATTAACAACGGTTGTTGTATTACATTTTGTTACCGTCAAAGTCAGGAGCTTTTTTAAGAACAGACTCAACTCAGAGAGAGAGAGAGAGACAGAGAGAGAGAGGGAGAGAGAGAAGGGGAGGAGGGAGGGAGAGAGGAAGGAAGGAGGAAAATATGTACACACACAGAGACACACACAAACATGGTAGCTAAGATAACTATGCTACTGGTTTCTGTTGGTTTATTAAAAGGAATAGTTAGTACTTAAATTTTTTTTCTCCTTGACCAATTTTGCATGCTTGTGTCTGGTAATATGAACAACTGCTTTTAAGACCACAATATGCAATATAACAACCATTGTTAATTCCTGTCCTGTTTTTTGAAAGTCTGTATCATCTCAAATGTTTTTTTTTATTATTTTTTATTCTCTTTAAAAAATTAGGAATCCCTGCCCTTGCAAAGCTGGCAGGTAGTAAAGGTTCAACACTGAGAATTTCTCAGTTCATGTGCCCTCTGAGCTATGTGATGATCATAAGCTGTATGTTTTCTTGAATGTAGGATGACATGGTGACACGTCTACACAAACCACAGCTGTGGCCATCTGAGCTTTAGTGGGAGTTTCATGGGTATCTGAGGCGTTTGGCATGTCTCAACATAGTCTGGACAGGTCAGGTAGTGCTGGAGCCCTCTGCCTGGTTATAAAGGGTGAAATCATCATTTAAATCATCATTCAGTACTTCTAGTGTATAAAAACAAGCAGCCTGTATCAGCCCCTTGTAATGTTACTAAACAAAGTGTGTATCTTGCATGTTAGTGCATACATTGCTATCTATGGACAAGAATAGATTGTTCAATCTGCATTGTAGCCAATGCTGTAATATAAGATAGTGAATAGCAATGTTTTTATTTTAGTTGCTTTCTCTGGGTCTCAAACAAATACACAGTACTATAAAATTTTAAAAGGAAGTTCATGACATAGCCCATAACACCAATTTTGGCATAACTCACATTATTGTGGGTGTATAATGCCCACATTTATTCTTTAGAATATTTCTATTGATGAATTATAAAATTCATGAGTTTTGTTGTACAAAACAATGAGTACTTGACAGGAAAATATAAAAAATCAATAAAAATTTTAATATCAAGTGTTTTTGATGTACATAGTCTTAAAAAAATAAATTTCTATATGAACTACAGTGAAAATACCAGTAGAACTCTTAAAAAATGCTTTACTTCAATTATCACACCTAAGGCAGTCTTCACACATGACAATAGCACATTCCATGTATACATATCACTTACACTGATAGCCCATGTGTTTTGCTTTCCTGGCTCTTCAGTGGGACATATTTGACATCTTGCTGTTTTGTCAGGAGGTTCTTATATTATACAATGTGCAGTTAACAGGAATGTAAAATATCCATAACGTATTCTTCATGTATATTGTGCATTTAGAGTAAACAACATTTTCTTATTGGCTGTGTACTTGTTTATAAAACCTAAGAGATAACATTAGAAATAAATTCTTATGTGAACTATAATGAAAATATCAATAGAACTCTACAAAAAAATCTTTGCCTCAATTATCACACGCAAGGTAATGTTTATACCTGACAACTACACGCTCCATGCACATGTCTAGCTTATATTGGCAGAACATATGCTTAGCTTTCCTTTCCTGTGTGGCAGGTCATTCTTGACACCTCTCTTTCTGTTTTGTCAGGAGCTTCCTACTATATTGTACAGTGTGCACTTAGGAAAATAAGATCAATAAAATACCAAATATGTAGTGAGTACTTAGGATAGACATCAACATCTTCACATCAGCTATTTACTTATAAAACCTAGCAGATAACATCAGAAATAAAAAGACTTATGTGTATTACAATGCAAATACAAACAAAAGTCCACCAGAGAAATAATCTGTGGCTTCACACATGGAAACTGCATGTTGCATACAGAAGCATCACTTACACTGATAGCACATATGGGTTATTTTCCTGTAGGCCACAGTTGACATCTTTTTGATTTTCCTGTGGTCATCCTAAGTCTTTTGGATGCTGTGCTTGCCTATTCACCTGTCTTCTCGCCAGTGTGGTCCACAATTGTTTTGCATAGTTCCCTGGACAGAAACATTTTGTTTTTTGTCTGCTGTAGGTAATCTCTTACGAGTTCCAGTACCAGACCTCTAAGAAAATTTCTCTGTGATGTTTTGCCCTTGTTATTTTCTTTGTGAACTGTCAAAATATTTATACCACTCATGTTTAGGATCAAGTAAAGCAATCATTGGCCAATGCTTTGTGTTTCAAGTGACATCATAATTACTGCATAACTCATCAGCACCATCTCCTCCACCTTTGGTTTTGTTGTAGAAAGTTTCCATTTCAGCCTTCTGTTTTGTCAAGGTTTTCTTGTCAATATTTCCATCGTGGTGCAACATTGACAACAGCAGTACCAGTTTGTTTTTAGTTTTGGTTTTTGTCATATACAACACCAGTGTTATATCTTTCTCAAACCCAAAGATTGTACTGTACAATTCTCTGTTTTGGAATTGCAACCTTTCATTTTGAATCCCTGCTTTGTTCCTGGGTACAGTTCCTACAATGGTCAGTTTGTGCTGTTACCAATGTAACATCAGTTGGAAACTGGTAACCAATTGTTCAGTATTACATTTCGATTAATTTGGGAAATGGGAGCAACAAGTCTGTTCATAACATCATTTGGTTTCTTACTATTCAAATAATGACTTGATGGCTGAGTTCTAGGATAAATTTCTAAATTGAGAGCATAAGTCTTTGCATTTATAAGGGCATAAATCTTTATGTCACATTTTGAAGGTTTTTTGGAAATATACCACCTGAACCTACAGCAACCATGAAATGCTGCAAAATGCTCATCAGTAATCATGTATTCAGATAGTGTATGAATTGCTTGATAATTACCCACAAATCACTCAAACCATGAGTGTAGAGCAGCTAGATTATCAGTTCTTTTTTTTCTTGGTAGGTGGTTTTGCCATCAAGCCTCAGGCAATTTTGAAGGAAACCAAATCTCAGTGTCATTCTGTAAACCTCAAGCTCACATCATTGCTTTTCCTTCAGTTGGTATATTCCTGCGTGACTATTAGAGAGCCCTGCTGAGCATAGCAGACCTATGAATGCTTTCAGTTTAGCTGGTGAGGTGTCATAATAAATACAGTTTTGAGTGTGGCTATTGTTACATAAAGAAAGTTTTTCTTGTATTGCAGCATTTGTATATTTCACATCCCTACAGGGTTTGGTCTGTTACAAACAAGTTCCAATGTTGAGTGCCAGTGCTGGCATTCCTTCCAATAGGTTTCACCCCTTCCAAGATCCTCATTATATTTTCAGACCTAGTTTTAATATTGGATGATTCCATTTGATTTTGTGACCATTTTGTACTGTTACAGTTGATACATTGTGTCAACTTGGGGAGTCTAGAGGTTTGGCTAAGTAACTCAGCAGTTGTAAACTTGGGGTAAAAAGGACATGTCCTTACCCTTCTGGGATGTTGTTTGTTGTGTTAATTTGGGAAGTTTAAAAGGTTAACTGTGTGATTCAGCAGGAAGCCAGGGTGCTTACTTTGTATACGTCCTGAGCCGGTGGAAGAGGAGGGCCTGGAGACTGTGTGAGAGCTACACGCCCACTGGGCGGGGGTAGGCTGTTTGCAGTGTGAGGGAAGAGAAGAGGCTACTTGCAGCCATTCCTCCTTTTTGCTGGTTGTTTTTGCTGTGCTCTGCTGCCGTGAACTGTAGCCCTCTAACTCTGCCTCAGAACCAGCCAAGTATGGACTGAAACCTCCACAAACTGTAAGCTAAATAAACCTTTCCTTCCTTCATTTTGGGCGTCGGGTATTTTGTCTCAGCAACGAGAAAAAAGTAACCAAGACATGTGCCATATCTACTAGTCAAATATGTACTCATATTACTGTGTTCTTCATCTGAATTAAGGAGTTCTGCATTTGTTGTGTCTGTAGCAGTTGATTCTTGCTCCATTTCACTGTCACAGGAACTTTGACTCCCATGGCCAACATCAAAGTCATTGTCATCTTCATCATCCATACATGATCTAATAAGTCACTTTCAACCTCCTCTAAAACTTGCAAATCTGGTTTCTCATGTGCCATTGTACTGAACTGGCCTACTTCTACCAGAAAAATCAAAAGGAAACTTTTTAAGAAAACAAGCCTTAAATGCACAGAAATTTAGCAGTGAGCATTTCATGGGTAAAACTCACTTGTTGCTGTTTTGAATCTCTTGTAACACACCTTGCTGTTTGTCTGCCAAGTGGGTGAGTCCGCAAATGGATTTTTGCTTTTTCCAGGTGCAGCTACTGTGAGTCACATCCACATTCTGTTTATGGTAAAATAAATGTTTACAGAAAAGTGGTGTGGGTATATTTTACCCCCTGTGATGCACAGGTAAATAAGCAAAACCTGTTAGAGCATTATGTGGGTTAAAATCCCAGTTTGACACTTTTTCAAACAGATACGCACACCTTGCTATTCATCATACCAAGTGGGTACCCTAGGCACAGCTACTGAAAGGCACAGCTCGCTACTATTATGCTAAAGTACAAATTTACAGTAGAACAGTATGGGATGGGTTGTTGTAACCCAGTGTTGTGTCCTATAGGTTTTAATTTATTGCCTGGAATATTTTCTGTTTTATAGACAATCTCTTACTGAGCAAAAGAGAAATCACTTTTTTAAAAAGTGGTATAACAGCTAATCACTAAGAAGTTTGAGTAGTATACTGTACTGTGAAATACTAAATGAGTTTCCATGTCAGTTTGTGCTTATGTAGTGAGAAAGATCCAACTACTATTAAGATTATATACATAATCCTTGAGATGAATATACTTTTATCAGTTTAGATTCTTGAGAAAAGTCAGTCTATTTTTTCAGAAAACAGCCATTTTAGTGAGTGTGCAAGTTTTTCACTTTGATTTGAAAGTTCTTTTAATACATACTTTCAAAGGGAAAGTATTTTTTAAATATTAAAAAAAGACAACTACCCCCTGGCATTACCTCTTGTAAAACCTAAAACAGTGAACTTACTTGCGCAAGAATTCTTTTCTCCCTTCTCAGCCCTCCAGCTCCTCACATACTTCTAACTTCCTATTTGGATGATAAACCAGTGAGGGTTTGCTGTCTTTTTTTCCTAGGCAGTGGAAGAAATGTGTTCCTCATTGAGAATGTGTCCTTGATACCTGCCAATCACAGAGTGGAATGATCACACTTTGAAAAAGGCAGGCTTGGATTTCAGTCATGATTCTGCCATATGCTCATTCTCTTGAGTTCATGTTCTTGTAAAATGGCAATTATTGTAGCTACCTTTGAGGGTAGAGTTGTTTAGCAAGTGGTAGGTAATAGTAATGATAAAATTGATACTAACCTTGTCCTGAAAGCTAACAAACCTAGCCAAGCGTGGGCAGCCCCAGAGAGCTCTGAAGTGTATGGAGCCCATGCTCCTGACACCTGAAACCTGTCAGTTCTTATTGGTTCTGTTTTTTCTTCTTTTTCATAAAAAAGACAACTGTATTGTCCGTGTATTTTAAACACTCAGAATTAGCCTTGGGAAATGAAAAAAAGAAAGCATTTTTTTGACCCATCAGGAAATCTTAAGTTAAGCCTTTGGATGCTTTAGAAAGTCTTTATTGAAGTTTAGATGAAGTTACCATGAGGTACTATGAATGTTGCCAGCCCTTCAAATATAGTGAGGTTATTTTCTGGTAGAAAAGATCTTACCATCTTTGTGAATACAGGCAGATTTGATTAAAGTCATCCTTACCATTAAATTGGATTCTTTCTTTCTTCATTTCATCTAGTATGTGTTGAATACCTAGCGTATGCTAGGCTCTGTGTCTAGTCACTTGTATACTCTCGAAGGAGATACAGATTGTGTGTCTTATCAGAATGTTTGGGACCAGAAGTATTTCAAGGCTCAGAGTTTTACAGATCTTTGAACGTTTGCATAGACTTCATTGGTTGAGCATTCCTAATTATAAAATCCTAAATACAAAATGTCCCAAAATGTGAAACTTGAGTGTAATCATGACATTGAAATAGTTTCAGGTTTTCAGATACTTTGAATTTTGGATTTTTGGGTTGGACATGTGCTACCTGCATTCAATTATGGAATCTGTAGTCTTAGCCTGTTATTTAAACAAAGATCCTAAAATGTTAAAGCAGAACTATCCAGTAAAGTAGCCATTCATCACAAGTGGCTACTGGGCACTGGAAATGTGGCAAGCCTGAATTGAGATGTGCTGTAAATATAAAGTACAGACTTACTTCAAGGTTATAGATTTAAAAAATAATAGAAGATAGCAGTGGTTTTCTTTGGCAGTGCTTTGGGTAGACCCCAGATGTTTTACACTGAGCTACATCACCAGGTCCTTTTTTACTTTGAGAAAGGGTTTTGGTAAGTTACCAGTTCGTCCAGGCTGGGCCTCAACTTGCAGACTTTCTGCCTCAGTCTCCTAGAGGGTTAGGATTAAAGGAGTGCACTGCCACACCCAGGTACAGATTTTTGTGTTGATTATAAACTGACAGTATTTTTATATACTGAGTTAAATATGTTCAAAGTTAGTTCTGTTTTTTACTTCTTTAATGTGGTCATTAGAACATTTAAAACTATATATACACATGTATATATATATATATATCGTGCTTTCTATTTTTATTAGATAGTACTGCTTAAGAACATTAGTGTTTGGCAAGTTGATTTACCTACTTAGGAGTTCTATAACTAGTGCAGATTTATAGATTACCTTACCTTGAAAATGACAGGTGATGTTTGTTTTAATGAAAAAGATGGATAATGGCAGGTAATGTTTTTATGAAAATGATGGATAGTTCAAATCTTCTTTTAAAATGATGTTAAATGAACACTAAGGGCCTTGAAATAGTTTACATTTTAAATGAAAGCCAGAATCTAGCAGAATCTCTTAGCATATCAAGTTCATCCTTCTTTATGGCAGAGTAGTATCTCGTGTATAAGTACCACATTTTCTTTTTCCATTTGTCTGTTGATGGACATAAGGCTGTTTCGAAGATTTGGCTATTATGAATTGTGTTGCTATAAACATGCACATTTCACTATAATATGATGTCTTTAATTCTTTCGGGAAAGTCATTCTTAAGCAGGTACATCTTGAGATTATAATATTAAGTGAAATAAATCAGGCACATAAGCTTAAGTATTGCATGGTTTCTCTTATATGAAAAATCCGAAATACAAATCAAGAGCAAAATAAAAGGTAATAGGACATTGGGAGATCTTTTTCTATTGGGAAGTGGAAGAAGATGGAGATAAAGGAGGTGAAAAAGAACTTTAAAAAATGGAGACAGAGCTCTTGCAAATGGGAAGGGGACCAAGAGATGGCGGGAGTATGTGGGGAGGGCAGGGGCAGGATGACAAAAGCATTAAGATGTGTTAGGACATGTGCCAGCACCCCGGGATAGTACACACTGCAAACATGTACTGATACAAATTTTAAGGAAAAGAAATCTCTTTGCATATCAGATTTGGACTATTTCGAAAGGGGTAAACTGGGAAAATGTGCCCATTGACTGAGTACCCCAAACCTTTTATTTATTTATTTATTTTTGCCCTAAACATTTATAGATTGCCTTGCATAGGTGAGCTCTGCTCCCCCAATATTTACAGAGATAGGAAAGGTAGGGGGTAAGATTCATCTAAAATGTTCATTTATATTTTTTTCTTTGAGTGTGAATAATGTTCTACCAGGTATGTTTCATTTGTTAACAAATACTTGACCAGCTATTGGTCTGAGTTCTGAAATACAGTAGTGAATGAGGCATAGACCTTTAATATATTCACAAGGCCATAATTCATACATCTCACAGCCAGGAGACTCTGAGCCATCAGGAATGTGTTAATAGAGCTACAAGCTTTTAATTTGGAAATAATTTCAAACTTAAATTACAAAAATAACAGTAGTTCAAAGAATACAGTATACCCTTGACCCAGATTCATGTGTTGGTAGCATTTTCCCTGTTTGCTTTGTAGTTGGTTCCTTCTCTGTGTGCACATATGTATAGATACATAAGACACATGTATAAGATACATACATAAGACATGTTTATGTATGTAAGATGCATATCTATATTTTCCTAACCTACTTGAGAGTAAGTTACATGTCCTTTACCCCTAAAAACTTCATCAAATTCTTAAAACAAGGAATATTTTTGTATGCAACTGCAGCACCATTACCAGTCAGTAAACTTATTAAGTGAAATACGTTTAACAATGATAGAATGCTTATCATGTACCATCTGCATGTCAGTTTTGTCAGTTGATGCATTCATTTCTTTTATAACATTCCCCCATTAGTACATGGCTGTCTTTTAACATGAGATGTTTCTCTAGCCTTTGTCTTTTATGACATTGGCATTTTTTGTTTTCCTCCCCACCTTTTAAAAATAGAGTATTTCTCTTTTGGGGTGTGTCTGCTTCTTTGAGTAGTTTCAGGTTATATTTTCCTGACTGGAATACTGTAGAGCAATGTGTCCTCGTGCCTTCGCATCTGCAGGTAAATACTGTTCCTGTGGCCCTCCTTCATGTTCATTTTGATCACCCAAGGCCAGCTGTTGTTCAGTTAATCCACTAGACTGTAGTTAGTTTTTTTCCTCTGCAACTAATAAGCCTGAGAGAGATACTTGTAAGAACATGCCTGCATCCTACTCTTCATCTAAATTTCCCCTCAGTTTGGCATCTATTGAAGCAGTCTGTACTGTCACAGCTACAAAGTGATTTTTCCAGCTGTAACACTCCTTGCCTGTTAACCCTTTGGATTATTCTCTAGGCAAGGATCGTCCCTTCCCCTCCATTTATGCATGTGTATGTCATTGGTGTGGACTTACGGATTCTTCTTTTGCTATAGGCTTATAGTTTGTACTGTCTTATTATTATAGGGTTCAAATGTCATAGGTTTATCCATTTGAAGCTTCTTCAAGCTGACCTTTGTTCCTTATTAGATGCTCGCATTACTTTTTGAGTACTTCTTCACACTCTGACGTAACAACACGTTCCATGGGAAGCTTGAGTTTTATGTTAGAGAGCTTCAAGTACGAAGGTCATTTTAGACTGGTACATTCAATGCACCTGGGAGCATAAGCATAGCCTATGGTGGCAGGATAGTGGAAGACTTTCGAGCCAGTGTAGGCATGGTGCAGTGGATGGGGGGATGTAATTGGGAGCTTCCCCAGAGGTGGTGCCACTACAGCTGACCTATTCAAGATCGGTAGGACCTGGAGAAGCAGGGTGGTGGGAGGAAAGAAAGAATCTCTGGCAGATGTACAAACGTGACTTACTCCCCTGAGAGAAAGCAGCACAGGACACCTATGTACAGGGCCATTAATGGCTCCGTTTGGTTGGATTATAGAGTGAAAGCGAATGTAATCAGATTTGCATCCTTAAAAAGTACTGTGACTGTGGTGTAGAGGCAAAGACCAGAGCTAGGAATAGTAGGTGCTATAAATGTTTGTGAGAACACTATTCAGATGTGTCCAGAATAATAGTAATTAATGCTTCCTGACTTCTTTGCCATTTAAATTTCATTATAACCCTATTGCTTCCATCTTTCAGCTGAAGCTTCTGATGTATAGATTGGATATCTTTCCTCAGTATTAATAAATGACAGAACCAAGTTGCAAACTGTGGCCTACTTGATTTCATACTGTTTAGTTGGTTTTATGAGCCTTAAAAGTCAAGGATCACACCTTAGTTTTTAATTTTGTTAACTAAATGAATAATGGTAATATTCTTGGAGGGAACAGAAAACACTTAAGGATTGTTGTGAGGTGCATCTCTTTTGGGACATACTGTCTTATATCTTTGGACATATTCTCATGTTGCTGTGCATTAGACAGTTGACTCTGTGTGTCTGGAATCTCAGAAAGCACAGTGCTTAAGACATTAATTTTGAAATTACTGGTCTGTAAATGCTATTGAAACCTTAGTACTGGATGTGATCCTGGGCACAAGGATATAGAATGAGATGAGGAAGAGATATAGGACAAATACTAGGGGAAAGTCAACATTAACATGACTGAAGACGAACAGAGAAAGCTAATCACAGGCTAGTGTAATGTCAGTGGCTAAAAAAAGCAGCAACATTGCAAAAAGTAAGGAGTGATCAGTAGTGTCAGGTGGTAAGCTGTTAATTGTCAACTAAACTATAAACCAGAAAAATTAAATATTTTCCTCAGACATTTTTATTTTTTAAATATTCTCTGTAGTTCTCTAAGTTGCAATAAGTAATGAATGACATGATTTAAAGTTTTTAAGCCTGTTTGCAAGAAATAGAAGATTTGGTGTGGAACAAACCTGTCTTATGTGTGGTTTAGACATATACAGGTATGATTTCCATGTGTCCTATATGAAGAGGCAGATGCTTATTGTAGTTTATAAAATATTTGACCATTTAGTGAATGAACACAGCAGGCATGGTACTCACTACCTATTTTTCAACTTTACAAATACAAATACAGGTTAAAAATGGATTGGTTAACTGACCCTCGATGCTGGCACTTGAGTTACGATGCATTGTTCTTTTAGCAGTTGCCTATTTATGCGTGTACTTGAGTAGAGCCAGGGAGACTGAGGGTCTGTATTGTCTACTGAACTTGTACCCCCAAATCCTACCATCTTAGTGCTTGTGCCAGGGGCACCAGAACTAGGTGAAAGCCTAACTGTGAGAGCCCAAGGCAGGTCTGGCTAATCATGAGCCCCCCACATTAGTTTTGAAAACTGAGATAATACATTTCTGTGTTTGTTTGCCTAGTTGTTTCATTTAGACAGTTTATTTCCTTAGACTTTAAATTCAAACCTTTTAGCTTCAAAGATTAGGGAGAATGTAAGGCAAATAGGACAAGCAGGCTTTGTGGTGTTATGTAAAGTCCTTAGTTCTTTATTTCATTATTAGGACCTCAGAGTGATTACTGTGCTTTAGAGGAGTGATGTTGTGGCCCTAGGGCAGTGGTGGCGAACCTTTTAGAGACCAAGTGCCCACACTGCAACCCTAAACCCATTTATTTATTGCAAAGTGCCAACACTGCAGTTAAACCTGAAGACTGAGGTTTTAGTTTAGAAAGAATGTTATCTGATGCTCAGCTGCTGGGATGACTTGGTTTGCATGCCAACAGAGAAGGCTCTGCATGCCTGCTGCAGCACGTGTGCCATAGGTTTTCCACCACTGCCCTAGAAAAAACATGAGTAATTATGCATAAGTAGGATTTCTCAATGGTAGAACAATACTATTGCTCAATAATAATGCTGTCTACTTTTAATCTGCTATTTTTGTTCTGGCATTAGAATGAAAAGTTTTGGCTTTGTTTTGAAGCCACTCATTCATATATTATACCAGAAGAATCTTTGGCCAAGTCGAATTTGTCATTTTAGCCTCATAATTAGGTATACTTATTTTAAATTTCTTGATTTTAATATATTGATGTTATCTATATGAATAAAGTAAAATATAATTAAGTATAACTATACTTTTTTTTTTAAGTGGAAATGTCTATGGTATTGGAAGATCATTACTTTTGGAAAGCAAGTTAACATCCATTTCCTAAGAGAAACTTGACCACCATTTGCTCTGGCATGGCGCAAAGCAGCCCACAGCTTGATATTCAGGTTCTCCATGATCTCCGACAACGTTTCCCTGAAATTCCAGAGGGTGTGGTGTCTCAGTGCATGTTACAGGTAAATTTCCTGTCATTGATGGAGATATTGTCGGTTTCTTATTAGAGTTGGTTTTGTGTTGTGGTGACTAAAACTCAATTACATTTTCAGATGTGTGGGCTATGTTTGCAGCAGGGTTTTGGCACTGTTGATGTTTTGGGCTGGATAACATTGTGATTGGGGTCTCCCCTGTGCATGCTAGAATGTTCAGCGATTTTTCTGGCCTCTACCCATAATATAGCAGGAGCAGCTCCATCACTGTGACACATCCCACGGAAAAGATGGTGCCAAGTCCTGCATGAGGCAAAAATCTCTTTGTTGAGAATCACTGACATTTAGAAAAGACACTGACATGTAGCAAAATCAAAATACTTTCCTTGTATACCACTTTCTGAATTTGGGGTTTTTTGGGGGGGTTGTTGTCAGTCTCCAAATCCTTGGAGTTGAAGTTGGTTTGGGTTTGTTTTCATCTTTGGTGTGCCAAGGCTTGAACCCAGGGCCTCCTGATACTAGGCAGGAACTCTGCTGCTGACTTGTATCCGCAGCCCCTAGAACTGAACTTTGAATCTAAACATTAGGTTAACTTTTTTAGGAGGTACACTTTTGAGCCTATTTTAAAAGTCTGTAGATAATTTACTCCCTTTTTTATAGTTTCTCTAGTTGCTTACATCCTTACTAATAATTAATTTTAAGTGTAAACCTACTTTCTTCAGTTCAGCATATTGTTTGTCTTTTTGAA
>PVLD010033784.1:0-13309 GCA_004027595.1 Dinomys branickii
AGAGAAAGACCCATGTGCAGCTGAGAAAAATGTGTATTCTGATGTTGTGGGGTGGAACACTCTGTATACATCTACTAAGTCCATTTGTTCACACTTTTGGTTCAGGTCTGTTATTTCTTTGCTGAGTTTCTGTCCAGTTGACCTGTCTCTTTGCGTCAGAGGGGTGTTTAGGTCCCCTATTACAATAGTGTTATTAGTTTTTTGATTTTTTACATCTGTCAAGATTTGCCTTGTAAAGTTAGGTGCTCCATGGTTTGGTGCATAAGTGTTTAGGATTGTTACCTCTTCCTCTTGTAGCTTTCCCCTAACTAGTATGTAGTGGCCTTCTTTATCTCTTTTAATTGTTTTTGGTTTGAAGTTTACATTGTTTGCAAACATAATAGCTACCCCTGCTTTTTTCTGGGGGCCTGTTGCATGGAGAATTGTTTTCCAACCTTTAACTTTCAACCTGTGGATTTCTTTTTGAGTAAAATATGTTTCCTGTACACAGTATATCGTTGGATTGTGTTCCTTAATCCACTCTTCCAATCTTTTCCTTTTGACTTTTGAGTTGAGGCCACTTACATTAATGGTTATATGTTGGCTTATTCTAGTCGTGTTATTTACTTGAAGTTTTCCTTCTTTTGCTGACTGTTTAATTACTTGCTCTGTTTAGGGAGTTATTTCTATAGCTGTTCTTGGGATTGTGGTCTCTTTTTACTCTGTCTAGAATATCTTTTTGTGCTTTTTGCAATGCTGGTTTGGCACTCATGAAGTTCTTCAGTTGCTCTTTGTCGTGGAAATATTTTATTTCTCCATTGAATTTGAGGGATAATTTTGCAGGATACATCAGTCTGGGTTGGAAGTTGTTTTGTCTCAGAATCTGTAGTATCTCGCTCCAAGCTCGTCTTGATTTCATGGTTTCCGTTGAGAAATGTGGTGTGATTCTTATGGGCTTTCCTTTATAGGTGATCTGTTTCATTTCTCTGGCAGCTTTTAATATTGTGTTCTTTTGCTGGATATCTGGGATCTTGACTATTATATGCCTGTGTGTGTTTTTCTTTGGGTTATGGATCATTGAGGTTCTATATGCCTTTATTAACTGAACTTCAGTATCTTTTACCTTGTTTGGGAAATTTTCTGCTATTATTTCAGCAAATATTCTTTTTATATCGTTTGTGAGATCTCCTGCTGATTCACACACTCCTATAATTCGAATATTGTTACGTTTTGCCTCATCTTGGAGCTGTTGGATTGACTTTTGTGTCTTTGATGATATCATGAGATTCTTCCTTTCACGCTCATAAGCTGCCATGCTGTCTTCAAGTTCTGAAATTCTATCTTCGGTTTCATTTAAACGGTTTTGCATGCTTTCAGCGTTAGTTTTCAAATCCTGACATTCTCTTTGGACCTGTTTCATTGTTGGTAATTCATTCCTAAATTGCTCTTGTAACATTTCCATTTGTTTCCTATTTTCTTCTAGTCTTTTGTCTATTTCTTCTCTATGTGTACGGAACATTTCTTCCATCATTGTTTTCAGCTCATTTTTTGTCTGAGAAATCATTGCGGGTATGTGGCTTATTTCTGCTTTAAGCTCTTTTATGGCCTGTTGGAGTTGTTTCATTTCGGATGCAATCGTTTCATAACTTGCAGGTATGTGTCTTCCTGGTTCCCCTGTATCCTCGCATTCAAAACTTGTTCTGGGTGGGGTTGAGTTTTGAGACTGCGTTTTGTTCCTCTGTTTTCCCATTTTTGGATATCAGATTCAAAATGTGGAGCTATAAATTCCCCAGGCAGTTCAGCAGGCAAAGGTCTGCTGCAGAGGCTGCTCCAATGATTCCTTCTCTTTGGGAGAATGTCCCTTAAGCTGTCTGCCGAGATTTCTGCTTCTACTCCCTACCCCGAAACCTGTCTGGGACGCATAAACAGCTCGCTGTCCCAGGGACCTTGCAGGCAGTCCACTCAGGTGTTCCTCCCTGGGTGGAGCTCCTTCCCCCCTCACAAATCCCTTCGGGGCGCCTAGCTAGCTTTTCCTACCTGGGGGATCCTGCAGTCATTAAAGCTGCTTGGATGTCCCTCGCTGGGCAGAGCTTCTTCCCAACTCAGGAAAAACTGGTTAGGGCACCCAATCAACTCACCCTGGGATCGTGCAGACAGGAATGCCGTTCAGATGTATCTCCCTGGATCGAGCTTTTTCCCGACTCAGAAATCCTGCCGACCGCAGCTGCCACAGTTCGCGCGGTGCCGGCTGCGGGGGCGGGGCTCTGAGCGGGATCCCGGACCGCTGCCCAGATTGGCGCAATCTGCCCCAGTAGCGCGTTCTCTGAGTTTACTCTGCTCCACCGTCTCCAACAAATCCTGGTTACAGCCGCCTCCGAGCCGATCGGGTTCAGGAGCTGGAAGTGTCCGTCCCGTCGCAATCTCTCTCTCGGCTGTACGTGGATTGAGCCGAGCTGCGGCCCAAGCGCAGCACTGATCCCTCAGGCGCCCAGCTCTCAGGATCCGCCCACTTCTACTGGGATCGTGCAGACAGGAATGCCGTTCAGATGTATCTCCCTGGATGGAGCTTCTTCCCGACTCAGAAAACCTGCCGACTGCAGCTGCCACAGTTCGCGTGGTGCCGGCTGCGGGGGCGGGGCTCTGAGCGGGATCCCGGACCGCTGCCCAGATTGGTGCAATCTGCCCCAGTAGCACATTCTCTGAGTTTACTCTGCTCCGCCGTCTCCAACAAATCCTGGTTACAGCCGCCTCCGAGCCGATCGGGTTCAGGAGCTGGAAGCGGAAGCAATCGCTCTCTCAGCTGTACGTGGATTGAGCTGAGCTGTGGCCCAAGCGCAGCACCGATCCCTCGGGCGCCCAGCTCTCAGGATCCACCCACTTCTCGCCGTGAGGCTTGTCCAGCCGGCCCTTTAATGCTCAGGCCGTGGAGAGCAACCCGATCAGTTGCAATTTTGCATCCACAGACCGGGCAGCCGCGCGCAAAGGATCGGTCTCTGGGAGAGTTTCTCTCTGCTGCTCACCTGGTCGCCATCTTCCTGGAAGTCTGTGAACATATTAAATGCTTCTGAATTGTGCCCTTAAACTGGTAAAGTCTGTGTTATGTAAATTTTACAATAATAAAAATAGTTTTTAAAAAGGGCTGTGTGGAAAATTTTGTATGGTTAGTGAATCATTAACTCTGACTCTACAGACTGGCTTAGAAGCCCCTGATGGTGCTGTTTATTTTAAATATACTCAAATCCCACCCACCTCCCTTTGGGGCTGCCTGTATCATGCCCAAGGCAGTGTTCCAAAAGGTCTGACGTCTTTTCTACTCATCTGTGGGAAAAATAAGAATAAAAAATTTGAACAGTACTATGGGCTTTTCAGCAAATGAGATTTAGTCAATTCAGGAACGAATTTTTATTCTGAAACTAAATGTTTCTCTTTCTTGTCCTTTGGGTTTAAAGTGTACTTTCTCTTACAAAAAGATCATGATAATTCATGATCGCTGATTCTATCAAAAAGCTCTCTACACTTCACAGAAAATTGACTGCCTCTATTCCATTCATTTACATTTTTATTATACATGTTACATATTTATTTCATTCATTTACATTTTATTGATTTTAATTGATACATAATATTTGTATCTATTTATAGGGTGCAGTACACTATTTCACTTATAGATACGATGTATAATGATCAAATTGAGTGGATAGCACATCTATCACCTCCAGAATTTATCATTTCTATGCATTTGGAAGCATTTAAAGCCCTCTTTTCTAGCTACTTTGAAATATACTGTAAATTACTGTTAACCGTAGTTACCTTGCTGTGCTATAGAACACTAGGGCTTGTTCCTCCTATCTAACTGTAATATCGCAGCCATTAAGCAACTTCCGTCTATCCTCCTCTCCCCCTACTTTTCCCAGCCTCCATTAACCACAATCCTACCCTTACCTCCGTGAGACCTTCTTCTTTAAACTTTCACGTATGAGCTTTGACATGAAGTATTTGTAAAGTTATGTCTGTCTATGGGCTCTCAACGTTGGGAAGCACTGGACACAAAGGTCAGTGCTACGTTGTGGGCTGGCTGGTAAGGGACAGCTCAGCTGGGATCTACCTACAGTCTGCACACACAAGCACTGCCCCGATCTCTGCCTTCTGCCTGTCTCCACGTCCCGCCATCCTTGTTATCCCACTTCTCTGCTTTGCCCTGGCACTCTTCATGCACATGGGCTTTGCTATGGTCTGAGTTTGTCTCCAAAAGTTCCCACGTTGGTGCCTTAATTCTTCAGCATGGTAGAGCAGAGAGGTGGGTGTGAGTGGGAGGTGTCTGAGTCACAAAGACTAAGCCCAGGTACATGGAGTAATCAGTTAGCTCTCATGGGATTTAGGTTCCCTTTCTCTCTTCCTCATATGTCTGCTTCCTCCTTCCATTTCCTCCCACCATGTTACGAAGCAGCATGAGGCCCTCACCAGATGTGCCCACCTGAAAGTAGGCACATTATCTCGGCTTCTAGAACCATGAACCAAACTAAACTTCTTTCCTTTTTCCTTTGCCTCATTCCCCCTCTTCACCCTGCCTTATTGATCTCAATAAAATTCATCAGTGAACACATTAAGTGGAGGGCCTTGTGCTTTTCTGGATGCCGTCTCAGGCCACCTACTTGGTTGAATCATCTCCTCTGAGCTTCCTAGGTGTCTTTATATTTTGATGATCACTGGCTATTGTACTTGGTGCATGGAGTTTAAATATTAAAGTGCCTACTATGTGCAGGGTACTGTGTGGGAGGTGGCAGTGCACAGGGATGAACAAGGTAGGTTATTGTCCTCCTGTGTGGAGCTACACTGCAATAGGGGGAGACACATAATAATCACAAAAAAACAAGATTACTACTGGTGAAAATAATAATCCACTCACACGGGGTGTATTTTAAAAATAAAACAAGTGAAACTGGGAGAAGCACCGCTTATTGTGGGGTGACCAGAGGAGCTGAATATCTTAAAAATGTGGGAGTAGACTATTCCAGGCAAATGTGATAGAAAATGCAAAGGCTTACAGGTAGGAAAAGGCTCTGAAATTCTGAGGAACACTTATGAAATTAAAATCCAAGTGTCATGTCATTGTTCATAGTAAAAGTTCTCAAAATTTCATGAGTCTGAAGATAAAATCCTGACCACATGAGACTTCCCCACATCCTCCCCTCCAGTCTTAATTCTTAACCCTCAGCCATGAAATTCTGTACTTCATGTTTCTCAAACTTAAACTTCCATCAGAGTCCGCTGGGGAGCTTGTGGGACACAGATCGCTGGGTCCCATGGAGGGAAGTCAGGTCTAAGTAAGAGCCGAGGAATTTGCATTTCTATCAAGTTTTCAGGAAGTGCTGCTCCTGGTGGTTGAGAAATTCTGCTGCACTCTAAGGAGGTGAGTTCTGCTGCTCTGCTGGCTCTCGCCCTGGACCTAACGTACTCTCCTTTCCAGCCTCACTGACCTGGGTAGCTCATGCTTCAGGTCTCATCTTTCCCTGATTGCGTGAATGCAGTAAGAAGGCACCTTCTCTGCGGGGCCTTGCCCTCTGAGTTTAACCCCACAGTATCACAGATCACACCCCAGAGTCACTTCCTATTTGCTCACGGTCCCCTCCCCCCAGTGCCTACCTAGACTGTGAACCTATTGTAGATGGAGAGATCTTCTGACTACTTGTCGAAACCTTAGCACTTGGTACAAACCCTGGCACATAGTCTGTGCCTAGTAAATTTTATAAGTGTACTGTAATGGTTAGAAAGGTATTATGGTTTAGACTGACAATGTCCCCTGAAAGACCCACATTCAGAAGTGGGACCTCATCCCAAAGAGAAGGTCATTGGGAGCATAACCGAGAAGGGTGTGTTCTCATCTCAGACTCTTCCCTCCTATCCCCCCTTCCTGGCCACCATGCAGTGCCAGCTTTCCCTGATATGCTGTTCCACTGCACCATTTCTGCCCTGGAGCCAGCCCACCATGGACTGACTCTACTAGAATCACGAACCAAAACAAGTCTTTCTCCTTTAAACTGCCTTAGTCAGTTATTTTGTACCATTCAAACCAAAAGGGGACATGGTTAAAATTACTCTTCACACATTCAGCCACACTGTCCACAATTACAGGTCCAGATCCGATATATAATGTTCCCCTGAATGTTTTAACTCCAGCCTCGTTTGATCCATATGCAAACCCACAGAATTCTTTCAAGACTAATCCCACCTCTCCTCCTCATTGGCGAATTTCCAAGAGCAGGAATTCTGGCTACTGTTTCTGCATTTCCCACCTCCTCATCTCTTAGGATGCCCTCTCCACCCCTGGCTCACCTGGCTTTGGCATCATCTGGTCAGCACTGCGCTCTCTGTGTTTCTTAAGCAGATGCTCCAGGTGCCTATGATACCACACGACACGAGGTGAGGAGGGTGGTGAAGAGCAGCTGGCCACTCAGCTGGAGAGCACAGCTACTGTCATGCTGGACATTCAACGATGAAATGCTTCCACTCAGCTCCATAGACGCCTGCCTTTCTATTGCATTCTCTCTCCTAACCTGGCCTCTGGATCTATACTCCTGGGACCCTGGCTGTCCTGTGCCCAGCATCTGTCAGGTTAGCCAGATTCATGCCATTTAGTAGTTAAGGATCTTGAATATCATTCTTGTGTTAACAATGGGCCTTAGTCTCAAAATAACCTTGCACAAATCCCACCTTTTCTATCTAACACCATCTGTGTGACCTTGAATAAGATATCTGTCTGAGCCTCATCATTGTCATATATGAAAGGTGAATCAAGATAACCATTTCATCCTTGGGTTGGTACTAGTGGGGAAAAACATGATACCTATGGAGTGCTTAGTACAACGCAAGGTGTAATAATTACTCAGCAGCTGGGTGTGGTGGCTGAGGCAGGAAAACTGCAAGTTTGAGCCTATCCCATGCCATTTATGATATAGAGAGAACCTTTCTCAAAATAAAAAATTAAAACAGGATTGGGAAAGTAGCTCAGTGCAAAGGATCTGGATTCAATTCCCTGTAACCCCCTGTTCTCATACAAAGTTAAGAATAAATATTGAAGTTTTTTTTCTTTTTTACTGCAATAAAAAGATACTAGCCAGGCAGAGCAGAACATGCCTATATTCCCAGGATTCTGAAAGCTGAGGCAAGATGATCACAAATTTGAACCTAGGCCCAGCAATTTAGTGAAATCCTGTCTCAAAACATAAAATAAAAACTGCGCTGGGGATATAGTTCAGTGCAAAAGCCCTGGATCCAATCCACAAGAACAACACACACACACACACACACACACACACACACACACACACCACTCACACACAGACACATCACTCAATGAATGTTACTTTATACTGTCATTACAATAATTATCATAAATCTTGTAAGGAAAGTAAAGCATAAAGAACCTACACAAAGTCATTCTTAAGAGGGTCCCCAAAGATTCTTAATCCTAGAGGCTGCAATGGGGCTGAGTGAGGCTGAATGAGACTCCGTTAGGACTGGCAGGGTCTGTAGCAAAAAGGGGAATGTTTATCTAACCTGTAGGATTTCTATTCCTCTGGTTTTAAATACACTGTGTCTATCAAATTAAACTGTTCAGGAGGCTATCTTTGTTCTGTGGGCCCCCACTTTGGGACCCCTGAGAATCTACCCATTGCCCTGAGATAGGAACAAGAGGGCACGATTCAGTAAGGACAGCAATCCTGGTCCTTCAGGCCCTCAGAGCTTTGCCAAGCTTATCTACAGTCCCCCTGGAAAGAAATGCGGATGGGAGTCATAGGCTTATTACTCAAATTCCTGAATAACTGGCCTAGGAAATTCTCTATGATGTTTAATTAGGAAGGATGGTCTTAAAAAATAGCATTTATCATATTTCTAGAAATAAAATTCTACAACATGTTTATTAAAATCCTTTCCCCTGCCAAAGAAATGTCAAAAGGAAATTCACCCTAGACATTCTGCTGTCTGACCTCAGACTGTTCCTTCCCTTCTTACATAGCCTGCTTCAAATGCACACTGTGAGAAATAAACAGGACTCTGTTCATAAAATGCTTATATGAAGAGAAAAGATTAAATGCTCCAGAAGTTATTCTGAGCTTTTGGGTTGTCAGGAGCTTGCAGAGCATCCAGTCTGCCTGTAAGGCAAGCTAAGTCTCCAGGAGGAAAATAATGCGTTAACAACTGTGGTCACATCACAACACGGACTATCGATTTGTTTGGTAATTATTTCTGCAGTATCCAATCCAGGCGCAAGGCAGAAGCAAGGGTGCTCCTGCGGAAAGCATGTGCCCCAAAGCCTCCAGCTGCAGAGGATGCGGGGGTCTTTCCCCCCCAAATGCACTGCGTGCTGGGCCTGTGAACAGCCTTGGTTTTCTTTTCTTGTCCTTTTTTTATTCCAAACCAAAGGTCAGTTGCCTTTGTCTTCTGCTTGAAAGCATTGCGGGAGAGAATTCTGCATTCCTTTCAGTAGAAAGAAAACATGAACAGACAAGACAAAGCAAGCCACATTCAGAGGCTGCAGCCTATCTTCAAATGCAGAAGGCACTTGAGGCCATATATACTATAAACACACACCACAACACACATACATGCACACACAACCCCACACACATAAACACAGGAGGTGAGTCATAACTGATAGAAGGCTGTTTTAGATGCAAAACTCAGATTCTCTTAGGCAGTATCTTTCCCATCTTCCTACTTAAAGGAACATAGATTGTTCGCTCACCTTTAAATATTATACCAACTGTGTAATAGTGAGATGACTACAGTGTATACATACAAATACATGCTACCTGTACATAATGGAGTTGGGTTACATACCTTTGTTGAGTCAGATCCCGGAAATATCCTCCCCAGCTTTCCAGAAGGCAATATTTTTGAGTTACTTCTCACAGATAGCTAATGCAGTGCACCAACTACTACTGCTTAAAATACTACAGGATTTCCATAATATGTTTGTCTCCTTTGTGCTGTAATTTAATACTTGCACTTTTTTAAAAAAATGGAATAACTTAAGAAATATTTTAAATGAAAGGTTAAAGGATAAAAAATTTTAATTGTCTACAAAAAAGGAAGGTAATAGAGTGGGCAGGAAAGAGTGTCTAGACTTATCTCAGTATACCTTTGGGGTAGCTTTAACTTTAGAGTCATGTAAATATTGTTTATAATTGAAGAAATAAAATTATATTCAAAGGAATCTCTAAAAATCACTATGACTCCATTCTGAAGGACTATAAATCACAATGAACAATTTGAAGGTTCCTCTAAGTGAGAGGCCAAAGCATTATTTTAAGCTGATTTTGGTACAGTATTCATATTATGGGTGGCTGAGAGTGTGATTATTCTGAAAGGAGTGTGTGTGTTGTACGATAAAGAAAATGAATAATTATGTTAGTATTACTAATTATGGCTTTTAGGTGAACAAGAAAGGAATACAAATGTAAGATTGATGAGATTAAAGAAAAACCTGTAGCCTTTATTTCAACTAGACATATAAGTAGAAACATGTTTTGGTCTTAAAGTAAGATTTTCTAGGTCTGTATACTCAAAACAACCTAGAAATATTGACTAATGAATCCAACAATGATGGGAAATTCTGGTGCCCATTAAAAGGATCAGTGCTGTTTAGAGAAATGTATACTTTGAACTTGTTGTCTTCTGGTATATCAGAAAGCAAAAGCCTTTAAAAGGCGTCACATCAAAGGACTCAAAAACAAATTGAATAGTTTTTTCCTGTCTGAAGGTGGGACAATTTAAGCATTGATAAAGGTAATAAAAGCAACTAAATGAAGCACATCGAATGTATTTAAATCCATAGATTTGTTATAAACAAATAACATAGTAGTACTGCATAAGGCTGCTAGGACAGCAACACATTATTTTATAGGCTAGCAAATAACTAGATGAGATAAAGTATTTACTTTGCCTTTTTTAGACCGCTCTGAGTTACGCAAATAGTTGATGAGTGATGTTTCTTTCCAAAATCATTCCAACTAATATATGAAAAATGCATGATAGATTTGAATCCCATATTTTGCAACCCTTAGTAAATAAATAAATTAGGCAATGATCCTCAGTGTCAGCTAGCATCATAAGAAAGGATGGAAACATACATTATTCACTTCCTGGTGGAATTTCTTTTGAACTTAAATTTAATTAAGCCACTAGCTCTTACCACCAGTTAACGGGAAATAGAGGGTACAGAGAAATACGTTATTAGTGCCACAGGCATACAAAATCTGCAAACCACAAATGATGAGAAAGTGTACTAGACAAACAACCAAGTTTCTTACAGAAGACAAAGGAGAGAGAGGTAGAGTGTCTGTGTGTAGGGGCACTGCAGAGAAATGAGGCTGAAAGATGCTTAGGAAGACATGTTTAAGTAGTTTGGTGAGTTTTAGAGATTTTAGCACATGTTCGTTTGGCCCTGTTGCTTTTGTGCCTATGGCAAGGCATCACACCAAGGCAGGAGGGCAGAGCTGAGAAAATTGCTCATCTTGCAGCACCCAGGAAGCAAAACGAGAAAAAAAAAATGTTTGGGTCCCAATATCCCCTTCAAGTGTTCTGCCACCTCAGTGGCCTAATTTACTTCCACTGTTCTTTACCTCTTTAGTTTCCACTACTTCCCAACAACGCTATGCAATGGTAATCAAACCTTCATCCCTTGGACATTTATCTAACTTATTGTACCAGCTCAAATAGACAAACCAACCAACAAGCAAGAAGCAAAGATCTTTGGGAAAATGAGGCTTTGGTATTTGAAGATATTAAATGATAATCAAGTGTAATAACATTATAGTTGTGCTCTTTAACAAAACAGAGTTCCTATCTTTCAGAGATACACCCTGCAGTATTTATAACTAGAATAGCACAAGGCCTTGGATTTGTGTCAAAATAATTTAGAAAGGTGGAAAGTCGGTCATGTAAGCCGAAACAGAATTGATTGTGTATTGATAGTTGCTGAAATTAGACAATGGGCACCCAGGGATTCATAGTAGTCCCTTCACTTTTTTTTTTTTTTTTAATCGTTTTGAGACCAGGTCTTGCTATGCAGTTCAGGCTGGCCTTGGGCTCACCTTGTAGTCCAGGCTGGTCTCAAACTCCCAAAGATCCTCCTGCCTCAGCCTGCCTAGTACTGGGATTACCATGCCCAATAGTCCCTTCACTTTTGTATATTCTTAAATTTTTCTATTATTTTTACAAAAGTGACTCAGTATAAGTTAAGCACTCAAACTTAAATTTTGGATTTGGAGGCATTTCCGATTTTAGAATTTGAGATTGAGGATGGCCAACCAATAAATCTTGAGCAAATATTTAAAAACTTGAGAAACTCCAAAGTCTGAGTCAATTCTGACCCTCAGCATTTTGGATGAGGTGCACATACTCAGCCTGTATCACATATGCCGGTAATGGAAAGTCACCATAGAAATAAACCCAATGACAGTAAAGCAACTTTATTAAATTTTACTTGTCCAAGCCTCTGAACCTTACTGTTGGAAACTCATTTTAGGCAATGCTGAAAAGCTCAAGACATTTTGGGAAAATCAAGGGATGAAGATTTATTTCTGGAATAATTCAATAGCTAAGAAGAGACTTGAAAAAGGAATAGCTCTCTCATCTTATGAGCACACGTTCTAATTTACTCAGGGACCTCTCTGCTTGGCTATTATCTAAAATTTTGGTGTCTGTGTGGGGGCCGTTACAGTTCTAAGGTATCCAAAATAGTGACATTGTGTCACTGCCTTTTATTTTATTTTATTTTTTAAAATTATTTTTAAAGTAAAAGAACAAAAACATATTAACAAACAGACACAAAGTAGCATAAGAATACTACAATCAAAACTGATTTACAGACAAGGTGACAGGGAATCAACAATGGTTGTTGCGTTACATATTGATAACTTCGGAGTGTATATTCAGGAACACAGATACAGACATGCAAAATTGATCAAACAATTAATCATCAACTATTCCTTATTATAAAGTGACCTAAGTCAGTAGTACAACTATGTAATATATGCTGTATATACATACTTACTTTCTTACATATTTTTATATATATAATTTTTCTTTTTTTTCCCTCTCTCTCTTTCTTTCCCTTTCTTTAAAGTGTGATAGAAAAAGAACTACATCAACAACAGAAAAAAATAAAAAAGAAACCAGAAAGCATTAACAAAGAGACAAAAAGTAGCACAATAACAGTATGATCAGAATTGAATTATAGACAAAGCAACAGAAAACCAACAATAGTTGCTGCATTGCATATAGATATCTTCAAACTGTATGCTCAGGATAACACATACAGACACACAAGATTGATCGAATAACCAGTCATCAACTATTCCTTAGCATTAAGTGACATAATACAATAGTAGAACCATGCTAGCCCTCCTGTGACATAATACAATAGTAGAACCATGCTAGCCCTCCTGCACACATGTGTGTGTGTATATATATATATATATATATATATATATATATATATACACACACATACATACATACATACATACATACATTTTTCCCTCTTTCTTTTCTCCTTTCCCTGGTCCCATCTGTTCTTTGCTTTTGAACAGACTTTGTTCATGTCTCTTAGTTTATATTTCCACCCTCAGGTTCTTACACCAGTGACACAATACGTTGCCTGCTTATGTACCGCTCATTAAATTCACTTATGAGTATGGTTTCCAATTTTGACCATTTGCCTACAAAGTCCCCAAAACTGTCTTTCTTTATAGCTGAATAATATTCCATTATATAAAAATGCCACAGTTTTTAATCCAGTCTTCTGTGGATGGACACGTGGGTTGCTTCCACATTTTAGCTATTACAAATTGTGCTGCTATAAACATGGGTGCACATATATCAGAGTGATATGATGTTTTCAGATCTTCTGGGAAAATACCCGAAGGGGAATAGCTGGTTTCAATGGAACCTCTAGACCTAGTTTGCTGAGAAATCTCCAAACTGCTCTCCACAGTGGTTGCACCAGTCTGCATTCCCACCAGCAGTGTAATAGAGTCCCTATTTCTCCACAGCCTTGCCAGCATTTGTTATTGGATGATTTTTTAATACTGGCCAGTCTTACTGGGGTGAGATGAAATCTCAGTGTTGTTTTTATTTGTGTTTCTCGGATGACTAAGGATGTGGAACATTTTCTCATATATTTATTTGCCATTTGTATTTCTTTATCTGAGAAGTGTGTATTCATCTCAGATGCCCATTTCTGCGTTGGGTCATTGAATTTGGACAGGTACATGTTTTTTAATTATTTGTATGTTCTAGATAGAAGACCTTTGTCTGAGGGACA
>PVLD010033785.1:0-13306 GCA_004027595.1 Dinomys branickii
TGGGAGGTGTGGAAAGCCCACCCTCTCTAGCCTCTGCCCTAGGAGCTGGATCCCCCACTTTTTCCACCAGCCTTTTCACCTCAGCAAAGCCCCAGTGCTGCTCCAGTGCAGGGACCGCTACCCTCCAGTGCAAGGACACGCAACCTTCTGTCAATGCACCACCAGGCAGGGGGACTCAAGCCTCTCTACCTCCAGGCTCCCCAAAACTTCTATTTCTTAGCCATCCTTAAGGTGCTCACTCATTCCGAGGGGGCGCTCCAATGCCCTGCTTGCTGTGGCTCTAGGGCAGACGTTTAGTTAATTAGAATAAGAATAGTTAACCCAGATTTTAAAGGGGCCAAGAGAAATGACTGACCCCAACAGATCACCTCTTTAGAACATACAGACTTGATTTTACATCTGAACTGTGGGCTTTGAACCCCAAGAACAAGGTCAAGGCTCCGCTCTATCTCCTCTTACCCACAAATCATCACAGCTCGGAGGCACAGTCAGCCTAGCATTGTTTGTTCTTGCTGTGAGGAATGTGATCCTTGGAAATCCAGAGGACTTGATGAACAGGAGATCCCTGCTGGGGATGGGTAAGAACCATCAAGCCTGCCCTCCAGCAACAAATGCGGAGTCTTTCCCCTTGCTTCTCTCCTACCAGATCTCCGCTTGGTATTTTAAGTTATGACAAATGCTTTTTGCTCATTTTGTAGCGCTTGGTAGTGGAATATTAAGCACCTGGGAGGCTTCTGGTGCCGTTTGACATGACAAAGGAACACACGTTCGTTATTAAGAATGGTTTCTATATCCTCAAGAAAACCCAGATAAGTCTTGCTTCTCTTCTCATGAAAATCTGAGCCAGCAACGGATTTCAGAAGGAATTTTGGTGACAGACTCAAAAGGGAAGAAAAGTCCTGCTTTGGGTTTTGGAAGACTTTAACATCCTACCCTCACCCCGGTCTTTTGTCCTCAACTGTGGGCTCTCTAGCAGGAACCCAGTAAGATGCAAATGACTGCTCTTTTACCCAGTTGCTATGAGCTGTGTCATGCCCATTGTCTGTTTGAAGAGGATTTAACAGCCAACTGCCAGACAGCGCTGGAAATGGCTACATGTCCTAGATTAGAGTGGTAGCACGGACAGCAGACAGGGTACTGCTCATGTCTTGGAGTCTGGAGGCCAAGTCCAGAAAGCCAGTGGTGGACAAGGCTTTAGAGCAGCCTCTCACAGAGAGGCTGGACAGTTCAGTGCCCGCACCTCTGCAGCGTGAAGCAACGAGAGCTCTCATGACTTCCTAGGTCAAGATGTCAGTTCACTCGTGGTTCTGCATGCACAACAGTGGCCTTCCTGCTCCAACAGGAACACAAAATACAAAGAGAAATGTATTGTCTCACAGGACAAGCCACACGCGCTTCAGATTTAAGTCTATAAATATTTGCTCATCAAATACAGCCTAAAGCCTGAAAGCTCTTTTACAGCATAATACATACCTTACACTGAGACAGAGGCTCTGTCACACTGAACACGGCCAGGGGCTTGACCATCACCAAATCAGACTGCCTAGGACAGGACCTTGGCTTTCTTGCCCACACTTTGGGGATGAATCCAGGTAGATCTTAAAGTGCAGGTGGTAAAGGCTTGTGTCCCATGTGGTGGCAGTGGGACGTGGTGGAACTTTTAAAAGCTGGAGCCCGGGGCAATCTCTGGTCAGTGGGTCCTTGAGTGCAGTTGTAGGACCTAGCAACTTGCCCTGCTCTCTCCCTCTCTCCCTCTCTCCCCCTCTTTTGTCTCCTCTCTCTCCTCCAGAGTCTGCAGACCAAGTCCAGGTAGCCTTTGATGCTTTAGAATAGCCTCTCACTGAAGGCCTTGATGCAGCAGAGGGAGAGGGAGGGAGGGAGAGGCTTCTCAAGCTTGCTATGCTGTCAGTATCCCCTGAAGGGCTATGTGAAATACATCTTCTGTTCCACTTGGGGTGGAGCCTGAGAACTTGCGCTCCTCACATGTTCCTAGACTACCTAGATGCTTTTGGTCAAGAACTCATTCTTCCAAAGCCTGCTGTCACAGACATTTCTCCCTAGGATTTGGGGTTGCTGCTATGAACTAGACCAAGAAGGTGTGTGAACTCTGGGGAAAACACAGCCCCCTAGAGAGCTCTAGAGAGCAGGTCAGGGCAAGGCTCAGGGATGACCACCCTGTAGCCCCTATAGATCCCTCTGGTGTTATAACACAAGACTGGATATCTTCTTTAAGGCTGGCCACTGAAGTTTGCGTTTCCTTAAGCTTGTCCTGGGGCAGAAGGGAATCATAGGGGGTTATTCGGACAATCAGTGCCTCTGCTATGGGTATTTCATCTCTAGGTTCACAAATGAGTCCTGGGAGTGTCCCCTGTCTGCTTCTTCAGATTTGCTCTATGGCTGAGGAGCTCACATGCCAGCTACACAAATTCAGGGAGAGTCACCACTAGTGGCACCAACCCCATGCACCAGTGGATCTCAAACTTGGCCACACCTGAGAATCAACTGGTTAAAATTCTGATGCCTGGGCCCAGAAATTTTGCTTTAGTAGGTCTTGGGTGGGGGTCTGTGAGTTTGAATTTTTAGTAACTTTTCAGGTGCTCTCTCTGCTGTTTCTCCAGGCACCATACTTCTTATTCTAAATGTTAGTGAAACCTCTGGGAAGGTTCTCAAGATTCAAATGAATCAAACTTCGGTTTTTAGAAAACTGAAATAATAATAGTATATTATTAAAATAACTGGTGTTTCTATGCTTACAAATGACCATGACTTAATTCCTAAACTGAACTTGCAATCCCTGCTAATCCATCCACCCAGCCTTTGGAAATCAGCTCTGCAAGCTGCCCATCCCCCCTCACCTTGACACCTGGTTTTTGTTTGTGTTAGGCAGTGGTGTAAATAAGGGTCCAAAGCCCAGCTTCACACATCACACAGTGATTGTCATCCCCAAAGTTTGTCCTTAGGTTCACAGTGCTTGAAGAAGGGCAGGATAGCATGAAGACATCTTCTAGTGAGCACACTCAAAAGAGGAGACACACTAGCCAGAGTGAGTTCTAAAATTATGAAAGTTCAGTTGGTCATTTAGGACAGAAGCAGTCATCTGTGGAAAGGGAAATTGAATCAAAGGTTGCAGTGGGCTGTTAATGAATATTCACAGGAGAAGGTGGGCTGGCCACCTTGGAGACCCCAGACGGTATGTGAGGTCCCGCCATGCTGAAGATAATCCTGTGTTCAGAAGGTGACTTTAAAACACCCAAGCTACTAGGGTCACCTGCCACATTATGAACTCTTGAGGTGTTGGTTGATTGTATTCTTGAGCTGATCTATATTTTTAAGTCCAGGAGTCAAGGTCAGTAAGTCACACATGGGGAAAGGAGGGCTGGTAAGGGTGTGGAATTTCCCCTCAATGCTCGCTGGCACTAATTTCTACTCTCAAAGAGAGAAGGAATTCACTTTTACATAGAAATTATTATTCATATAGCAAATCATGTAGTCATGGTTTTAGAATCACTACAAAACTACCTAAGTTTGGTTGCTGCATTGATTTGTAAATCTCTGCTCATATGATTAGATTAGATGTTTCTAAACCCTAGGGTTTCGAAACCCCAGGTTTGATGCACATCCAGCCTCAAGTGTCTCCCACCTGGGCCTTCAGTACCCCAGTTCTTCAGCCAAGGCAAACCCTGAATCTCTCACACCCAACACAACTGAGAAGCACCTGATGGCCAGGTATGGTGACACACAGCTATAGTTCCCAATACTGGGGTGGCCGAGATAGGGGCATTGTAAGTTCAAGGCCAGTGCAGACAATTTAGCAACACTCTGCATCAAAATAAAACTTAAAAGGGGCTGGAAACATATCCCAATGGTAGAGCACCTGCTTAGTACGCACAAGGCCTTAGGTCTGATCCTCAGGATTCAATTAAACAAACAAAATAAAAAACACCTGTTTTCCACCTTGGTGCAGTGATTCACCCCACTCTCTCTCTGGACACCAGAGTCTGCCCTGCTGACAGTGCGCCGGTTCAACCTCTGCTATGGCAGCACTTCCTCTAGAAAGCCTTCCTGTCCTCTGCCCTTACTGCCCCGACAAGATCAAATGCCCCTTCTTTTCTGTCCCCTGCAGTTTTCTCTAACAGCCCATGTGTGGAACACCAGAATGGTCCCCAAATAATTCCCTTCCCAGCAGGCAGTATCTCTATCCTTTCCTCTCACGTGCCCCGCACTGACTCCAGGCAGGCCCGTGACTCACTCTGACTGATGCCAAATCAGCACACAGGGCAGAGAAGTTCACAGGGAATGAGCCCTGGGCTTCATCTCTCTGGATTTTTGGAGAGCTGTGCCTCCCCTGTGGAGAGGTCCAGGCCAGGGTGCTGGACTCAGAGCATCCTCTTTATTTTACTTTGGTAGTTCAAGGACAATGGGAGACTCCAAGCAGGCAGAGCTCAGAGATGGAACTATCCACAAGAGAAGTTTATCCTCCAGACTGGAGGGTGAGCACAGCCAGGGATGGTGACCAGAGTAAGTCCAGGGTTGGCTTCTCTTTGTTTTCTTAGCATTTTGGGAATGCTCAGAGGTGGTAACTAATATGGCTCAGTAAATCTCCACCCTCACATGGGAGAGGGTACATTTTGATTTTATGTGGGCCTGGATGGACTGAGCATGACCTTCAAAGTCCAAGGGGGAGGGTGTCAAAACTGCAAAGTTAGTGACATCATCATGATGGTGGGGTTACCATGGGTTACTCTGAAACACTTAGAGTGTGTGTTCCTCAGGCGCCTGCCTGAGGTCAAGGAAGGGTGATGAAGACACCCTATCTATTATGAACCTAAGGCCAAGCTGTCTCCCACACGCTGTCTCCCGGGTCAGTAACAATGCCTTTGTTATAAAAGAGCTCTCTTTCCTCCTTACCTGCTCTGTTTTACTATGCAATGTCCTCCTCTGTGCCATGACTCAGCAGGAAAACCCTCATCAAATGCTAAGCAGATACAGGCACCTTGCACTTGGACTTCCTGGCCTCCAGAACTGCAAGCCAAATGAGTTTTTGCTCTTTATAAATCACTTAGTCTCAAGTATTCTGTTACAGTGGCAAAAAACTGACTAAGGCATGGGTCACAGATGGTAGCCCAGCCAACCAGCCTCATAAACATAAGACTCATGTGAGATCTCAGCAGAGATCAGTCAGGTTGGCACAATACAACCCAGAGGGTCCTGACTCAGGAGTTACATAAAAGCAGTGGTTTTTTTAAAGCCACTAAGTTTTGGAGGTGTTTGTTATACATCCAACTGCCAACTGATACAGTTTATATAACATTTGATTAAACTTATTTATTTGTGTATCTTCCTTTTCAATAAGGAGTATCCTCAAAAGGGATTCAGGGTTTGCCTTGGCTGAGTCATGTTAGTATTTTATTCATGTTTGGACCCTTTGCATCAACCACTGGGAATAGGTCATAGAAGGAACTCAGTAAATTCATCAGATATCTAAATGAGTGAACATAAAGATATTTGAATCCATTAGCTGCCCACTGATGATGTTGGTTTATTATTGCAAAAATGAAAGACAGCACTTAATACTAAGGATTTTCCTCCTCATTATCCAAATTCTACTTTATTTCTTACAAAAGATTCAAGAATTTGAGAACGAATGGCTTGGATTTAATTTTGGCCACCCTTCCACCATTTTATTGAGGACTCGGACATAAGTGGCCAGGGCTACCACAGAAAAAGCTATGCTATCATTGGCTAAAGAAGCATATTCCTCTATTTACCTTCTTTGAACCCTGGAACACTTCCCAATCTGAATGAGCTCTTCCTCCTTTGCTCAAAAAGCCTTAGACAAGGGGCCACTGATCTTGACTAAGACCAAGCCATCCCATGGAGCCCTGATGTCCTGTGTACCGCAGACCAGAGTGTACTTTATACAACAAATCACAACACCAAGCTCCAGGTCCCACCACAACCCCAAACAACCCTTTGGCTGCTGTTGAGGATAAAGAGGTGGGACATCTCATTTATGGCTTTCTCAGGCTCACTAACTTAAACAGCCGAAGTCCAAGTAACAAACCCTTGTTTTGAAAAAAGTCATTTTTATCTTAAACCCTTAGGGGAAGCACTTTGTTATTTTGATTCATACACAAATTAGATTTAAGAATATTGAGAAAAGCTTCCAATTTTCCTTTTTTTTTTTTTTTTTTCCTGGGACCGGGGATCAAACTCAGGGCCTTAGTGCTTAGCAGGCAAGCACTTACACCACTGAGCTATACCTCCAGCCCTCAAAGCTTCCAATTTTGACGTGATTATTTCAAATGTTTTCTTCCCTCACAAAGGTGGCTAAACACATTTTCTTATTCAATCTTCACAATGCTAGAACAAATGAATAGAGAACATTAAAGTAATTTTCCTAGCAAAATGGGAATATACTGCAAAGCAGTGGATGTGGTTTACTGTGAATGTTTGGAGTGAGTGTGTCTTTGCATTGATTTAAAGGCCTTATCTGCGTTGGTTGATGTGGGGAGACAGCTAGGCTGCTTTTGTCTCAAATGCTGAATGTATGGCAGCCAAAACGCTTCCACAGTTAACTGCCTCTTCCTTGCTCTTTCTTACCTTCATACATCTGACCTCCCTCAGCCTCCCAGTCACAAATGCTCATGCTGTCAACCACGTATCTCACCTCTTCAAAGAGCTTCTGTGTTTACCTCTTCGATTCCTAGCCCTTTTTTCCAGCCAGTGGCACAGACATTAAGCGCCAGGTGACTTTCTGGGCCAGGGGTCAAGTGCAGTCACCCCACAGGTCTTTCAAACAGAAGCTTCAGTTTCAAGTGCAAGAAGTAGGACACTGAGCTGTGCAGGATCCTGAGCTAAGAGCATGTCGGGAAATCAGATCTAGGGAGCTAACCACAAGGGTTTTGAAAGATTCGTTAGGACTCTCATCTTCACTTACAGATACTTGCTGTTTAGTTAATAACAGATATCTTCCACTTTTAGCTTGCATAAGTCCTCTGGCTCCAGAACAAAACCTTCCTGTCCTCTGTAACTTCATACAATCACAACACACCAGAACTATGTTTAATTAAAACTGTGCTGTCCAATCCAGGAACCACCAGCCATCTGTGGTCAGTTGAATTCAGTTTCAAGTAAGTAGAACAAAAAGTTTGCAGGTCCTCTCT
The DNA here is from genome assembly GCA_004027595.1 of Dinomys branickii. Taxonomy (NCBI): domain Eukaryota; kingdom Metazoa; phylum Chordata; class Mammalia; order Rodentia; family Dinomyidae; genus Dinomys; species Dinomys branickii. The sequence goes on from PVLD010033785.1 coordinate 7,167, forward strand.
CAAGTACTCTGTGGCTATCAGTAATGACAGTGACAGGACAGGACATCCACAGATGTAGACTAGTTCCCTCACTGTACAAAGTTCTATGGGGAAGCATTGCTCTGCGTCTTCTAAGCAAATAAGGATTTACGGGGACCTGTTCACAGAGTGCTGACAGAGGAGAAGGGGCAAAGGCACAGTGCAGTGTCAGCCAGTGATCAGGATTTCCCCTGGGCGCTGCTGTCACTGACAGGACCCGGGGCTCCAACTCAGCAGAGGCCACCCCAGGGGCAAAATGGCTCCTCTGTCCTCCACATTTTAGATAAGAAGCCAACAAGAATCCAGCTGGCACGGGAGTTTGGGAAATGTGAAATATAGGTTTTAGTTTTCCAGCCCAGATGGTAAAAGCAAGATCATAAGAGGATGGATGGGGAGCCTGAGCAGGGACAGAGTGCAGAGAGCCTTTCCGAGTCCTCACTGCAGGCCAGGAAGTTGTATCTGTAACCCCATGGAAACGTTATTGGAATTCTAGCCTGTTAACGCCAGTCTACCACTTCCACTGTGACACATGGTGAGAATAAAGACACTAAGGCGTATTTGTAGCTGTGGGGAGCCAGCGGGGTCCTAAGTCCAGCTAGGGTGATGCTAACTGGAACCGAGGCCTTGACCCAGGGCCAAACCCAGGTTTTATTAATTCATGAAGAGGGAGCGGCTCAGGGAAGAGTGACCATAGCAGTGGTGGGAAGTATGTGAGTATGGTGAGCAGGGCTAGGGAAGAAGCCTCAGTTCACCTCCGCAATACGCAGAAAGAAGGATATGTGGAAAGGGTAATCTGCATAGAATGATGCGAGGTAGTATGTTTTGGGGAGCAGTAAGTGTGGAGCGTGGCTCTGCTTCCTGCCCTGCTCACACCTACCTTTTAGGAGCTATGAGGTGGGGCAACCCTGACCTGCTGCCTTGTTTCAAAGACCACACATCAGCACCTGGCTAGACCGATTTGCACTGCTTAAAGCCAATTGAAGCGACGAGGAAAAGTCCTGGCCGGCTACCTATCAGTACATGGAAGTAGGGCCAGGTTTAGCCACAGTAGAGATAATTGCTCTTTCAAGAAGAGCCCTCCAGGTGGTCCTCTGCAACAGAGAACATCAAGCACATTATTATTTCATAGTTTACTACCATATCTGTGTATTTACTTTTCTTTGTCCTGCTCAGAATTTATTGTGCCTCCATTTGTGTCCAATTTGGACAGTTGTCAGCCTCATCTCTTTGAACCTTCTTTTTCTTACCTGAAATAAAGAGCCTAACCACATTTTTTGTACTTGGTGGCTAGCTGCTTTCAAGCCAACAGCTTTCCTTCCTCCCCTCCTGCTCCACGCTAAGACAAGCTGGTGGGAGCTGGCTGCTGCCTTCCTGTTATCAGCAGGAGGCTCACACCTGTTCACATGAATGCTCACCTTACCCTACCCTCTAACCACCCTCAAATTCCAAGTTAGCCTCCTTTCCCTGTTTTTACGAATCACTTTCTTTCCCAGACCTCTTGGGGAAATCCTGCCCTGCTGGACCCAGAATGCCTCATTATGTGAGTTCAAACATTTCACACCAACCTATGATATAAGTATGTGTCAGCATCAGCCCCGTTGGAACCAAAGTTTGGATCAGGGTCCATCCTACTTTTATGGGTGGCCATAACACCCCTCTTTCTATTTTCCCTTGAAATATGTGTGAGATATATGTTTGACCTTCTCAGTCTTTTCTTTATGGTTCTTAATGGTTTTGTATGTTTCTTTGTGTCATCCTTGATAGCTTCTCAGCTCTTCTGATTTGCAAACCCTCTCCTCATCTACCTAAGTTAATATACTTAATATTTTCAGACAGTTTTTAAACTTTCAAAATTATATTTTTACTCCAAGAAGTTTGATTCTTTTCCAAGTATATCTGATCAAGGTTAAAATTACTCTTACTTTGAAATTTTCATGTTTTTATTTTAAGCAGTTATCTTGTCATCACTGTCTTAATTAGCTGAAACTTTCAACACCTAATCTTGTTATTCTGCGTTGAAGGCTAGGAGGAAAACCCTTTTATCTTTCAGCAGAATTCTCCTCATCTGCAGACTGTGATTTAGGTAAATTGCATGTATTAGAAGCAAAATTTTAAACCATTAATGTGAACCACTTAGTATGAGATTTTAGGGTAAAACTTAACTTGTTCAATTCCCTTACACCAAATGGCAGAGTATTTGCCATATACACATATACACATTCTACTGTACTTCAAGTCATCTCTAGATGACTCTTTTTGCCTTTGTAAAAGGTGTCAATCAACTCAAACTCAGAAACTAGAAGAGTGAAAGAACTTTATGTGGGGTTTGAGAATTGTAATTTAGGAAAACACAGACTTAAAGGCTCTGAATGAGTGCTCCTAAGAAACTATTCAGATTACACAGAACTGTTAAAGGAAAAAGAATCCTGTAAAGACGTGAAAATATAGGTGATTGGCATAGAGACCACAGCCTTGCACTGGGTGCACATGGCTGGGTGAACATGATCAATTACCAGGCCTACCTCTGGGTATAGAGTTCATTTTTCATTTGTGACACTTACAGCTGCAACCTCCAATAAAAGGTGTGAATGGTTTTGCAGGCCTTGACCCTGTTTAAAGTTTCTCAGTCCTGGGTTATTTTCACATGCTCCCTGCAAGAGTTCACTTAGGATGCAGCAGTCTAGTACACAGCATGCCTCACAGTACGTTCCTGTCTGTGAGCCATTCAGGTTGGCAAACATTCAGCAAGATTTTGTTTTCATTGGCAAACTCCACATTGGGTGGTGAACAGTACTTCAGCCAGCGTCTCCAGAATTGCAGAAGGACTTAAGTTTGTGAACCGAGGTGCTACTGTGTGCACATGCCCTAAACTCCAAGTGTCCTCCACCTCCGGTTTGAAATGTTGCCTGAAAGCTGCCGTGCACCATGATTTTCTTCCCTACTTTGCGCTTGTTATTCAGGCATTTTCCCCCCAAATATTATCTATTCATCACGGGTTGAATCTAGGGACACAAAGGCCTGACTCTGTCCCAGTTTTTTCTGCGGTGCTCTTCATATTACCTTTCCATTGAGGACCCCTCTATTTCTGAGAGGATGTTTTTAACCAAAGAGACTGTCTCAGTCATTCACTCCTCAGTGAACGACTTCAGTTCGTCTGAAATACTGTTGATGGAATCTGAAGAAGAGTTGATATCCTGTTACAGAACTGTGGCATTTTAGTGGACATCAAAAGCACTTTCTGCCAGACGGAAATACTGCTACCAGTTTATGAGGATGGTGTCCCTAGAAGGGAGTAAGTATTCTCATGGGACTCCGGTTATGTAGTGTCCCTAGGAGAGAGTTATAACAGCGTGAGCCTGGCCTCATCCTGCCCTTTTGGGCTTCCTTTCATCATATGAGCTCTTCCTCTTACTTGTATTCCCAATGTGATGCCATCCATCCCCAGCAGACTCATGCCAGAGCTGATCAGAGCCAGCATCGGGCTGTGTAGACTTCCAGTCTCTGAAACTGTGAGCCAAATAAACTTCTTTTCTTTGTAAGATACCTAGCTTCAAGGATTTTATTACAGCAATGGAAAACAGGCGACTATAGCCAGGCAGCACATGGTCTTGTTTTCTGCTAGAATAAGTCCTTGGAGCCACCGGAAGTAGTCAGCCCACCTTGGATTAGTGGTGTCCTTTCAGGAAGCACTTGTCCTTGGTAAAGACCATGGGGTCCATGTTAAGCATCCTAGCATAATTTTATTTATTTATGTTGTAGTACTAGGGTTGGAATCCAGGGCCTTTGAACTGAACTATATCTCGTGCTCTTTTTGTCTTTTATTTCAAGACAAGTTCTCACTAAGTTGCCCAGGCAGGATTCAAACTTGCAATCCTCCTGCCACAGCCTCCCAAGTGCTGGGATTATAAGCATGTGCCACAAGCCCTGACTCTAACATAATTTGATATCAAGCACGTGGGCTTTAAACCCAGCCTAGGACTGGCCTTCTTTTCTCCAGATTTATGATCTGCCCTAGGTTTCATTTTAAACAGCAGGAAATGGATATGACTAAAATCAGTGTGGGGCTCACTCACGCTGGTTCCCTTTGGGCCACCTTCTCCTAAAACTTTCCTGGGAGCAAACCGGAAATTTAAACCACGTAGTAATTTTTCTTAGGTCTCAGACAAAGGGAAGCTGTGTCACTCTTGATCCAATAGCTTGTTTTTGCCTTTGAGACATTGTGACTGGAAATGGATGGAACGTCTGTGATTTCCAAGGAGCTCAGAGCCACGTGTTCACCCTTCTGACAATTAAGCAAGACACTGCCCGGGGTGTTTGAATAATGACAGCCCTTTTGGGCTTCCTTTCATCATGTGAGCCAGCACTCCTGGCTTCTGTGTATTGCCCTACCTCCCTCTTGTACTCCCCTAGTTATTTTGGTTTATGTACATATTTTTGTATCCTATATTTTAAGGAGACCAGGAGTGTAGACTAGGATTCAAATAATAACAGCCAATATTTATTGAAGATTCAAGTGCCAGTGACTGTGTTAACTCATTCAGGGCTCAATAGTGCCCCTTGAGGTAGGTTACTGTTACTGTCATCCCCATATTTAAGATGGGGAAGCGGAGGGCACTAGAGAAGCTAAGTAGCTTGTTCAAGACTGTGTTACTAGTAAGCATTTGAGGCAAAATATAAGCCCATGTGTCCTCGCCCAAGAACCAGGTGCAGAATCATGAACCCATTCGGGTTGGAGAGATGGCTGCTGGGCAGACAATGAAACCCTGGACTTCTAAGAGAACTTCATTTAGATATTGTTCATTTATTGGAAGAGAGCCCTAGAGAATGTGTGCGTTATAAAAGCATGCGTGCGTGATTATATCTACGCTTCTACGTAAACGTTCTGGAAGGTATACAAGAAACTGCTATTGCACTTGTCTAGGAAATAGGAGAGAAGGAAAGAAAGTTGCTTTTTCTCTGTTTTTCGGTATCATTTATATTTTTAACTCTAACCGTAACCACTCTTTTAAAGCATGACAAGCACTGTTGGCAATAGGTTCTGTCTTTCCCTTAGAAATATGCCTCAGATGTGTATCACACAGCTGCCTACTGCACTAGAATAAATGTCCGAGGGCAGATATCAGTAGAAAAATTTTCTAAACCTAAGGAATACAAAGTAACCACAGGAATGCTCTGTGGATGTTCTTCCTTGTTGGAATGGGAAAAATTTTATTCTTCTGTCCATTATGAGATTCTGAGCAGTTTAAAATGTGTTTTCTATTTTTGACTACAGCTACAGAGAGGTAGCTTCAGAGCTTATTTTAGTAAAATTATATTACATTTAGTAAAATGTTTCTTGATATACATTTTGATGGCAAATATAAGGCTGTGAATGGCTTATTTATAGATATCCCCTGAAAACCTCACGCGCTTACAGCTGGGGTCTGGGGGAGGTAACTGCATCATGGGTGAGTGATACTGGATTAGTCCCCGGATCACTTTAGCACAGTTCTGGGTATGAGTGACGGACTTACCGAAGAGGGAAGACCCCCTCACCCGTGTGGGTGACCCCAACCACAAGGCTTGTAGCCTTGATGGAATAAAAAGGGTGAGAAGGAAGTTTTCTGCTTCCTGCCTGCCACTCCAAGGGCTGTTTCTCCTCTGTGATGCCTCCGTACCACGTTTCCCTGGTTTGAAGTCCACTGACTATGGATTGAAAACTCTGCAAACTGTAAGCTAAAATAGACTTTTTCTCCTTTAACAAAGGAGAAAGGTACTTTGGGTGTCAGATACTTTGTCCCAGCAATAAGAAAATAACTAAAACAAAGGCCATGCTGTTTATTTAAATCAAACAGCTGCCAAACGGAAACATGTATTTTAATGTGATTTCTAATGAATGATGTATAGGGCAATTATTCCAGTCATGCCTTTTATTTATTTATTTATTTTATTTTAAAGACAAAAGAATGGAGACATATGAACCAGAAAAGCCATAAACAATACAGAAAATACAAAGTTATACAGAATATAGTAGGGAATTAGCACTGGATGTTGTATTACATAGTTATCTTCACATTAGTTAACACAAAAACATTAAAGGAAATACCAAATTACAGAGAAGATAGTAGGGAATTTGCACTGGA
>PVLD010033786.1:0-13310 GCA_004027595.1 Dinomys branickii
AATCACCCCTTCCTTCCTTTTTCGTTTTTTTATATAATTTTTTTAAAGTGTGAAAGAGAAAGAACCACATCAACAAAAAAAAAAGAGGAAAGCGTTAACAAAGAGACAAAGCAGCACAACAACAGCATAATCAAAATTGTCGTTCTTTATGTTCTTGATAGTAACCCTTTGTCTGAGGAACATCAGGAAGACATTTTTCCCCACATTGTAGGTTGTCTCTTCATTCTATTTGTGGTTTTTCTCAATGTGTAAAAGCTTTTTAATAAGATGAGATCCCAGGTGTTAATTGTTTGTGATAGTTCCTGGGCAGTTAGGGTTTTATTATTAAGTATTTGCCTACACCAATGTTTTCAAGAGTTTTACCTATTAGGGGCTGGAGGTACAGCTCAGTGGGCTAAGTGCTTGCTGCTGAGCACTAAGGCCCTGAGTTCGATCCCCGGTCCCGGAAAAAAAAAGAAAAAAAAAAAAAAAGAGTTTTACCTATGATATCTTCCAGCAGATTTAATAATTCTGTTTTGCTATTTAGATATTTGCTCTGTTTCAAATTTAGTTTAGTGGATGAGGGGGCCTACATTTAATCTTTGGCATGTACAAAGCCACTTTTTCCCAAATCATTTATTAAAGAGGCTACGTTTCTTCCAGGGTATGTCTTTGGCACTTGTGTCAAAGATGAGGTGGCTGAGTATGTCTGGAGTTGTTTCTGCATCTTCTAATCTGTTCCCTTGATCCTTGACTCTGTTTCTCTTTTTTTTTTTTGCCAGAATCATGCTGTTTTTATCACAGTAGTTTTATAGTATAATTCAAGTCAGGGATTGTGATGCCTCCTACCTTGCATTTGTTGCCTTTGTTGAGAATAATTTTTTAAATATGTTTATGACCAATGTATTTCAAAAATCAACTATACATAGTATGGCACTAGATACAAAATAAATACATATGCAGGTTAGATTTTCTGCATTTATTTAGTGATATAGCCATAAGGAAAAAAAGAGAACTTCCTGTGAGCATCCAGTAGGAATAAAATCCTGTTAGTATCCAAACTGATTGTATACGAGTAGAATGCACTAGATACGTAAGAATGGCACTCTTTGGGAAGAGAGTGGAGAGAAGAGTGATCGCTCCTGTTCCTATGTACATATACTTTTTTCAAGGGCCATTCACCTATTGATCTTTACTAGAAATCTCTTATTTTGACAGCATAGTTTACAAATAATTATTGTTTCTGGAGGAAAGAAAAACCTTTTCTTACAGCACTAAAGTACATTCTGTAAAGTAAGCATGCTATGAATCTTCAACAGTTAAAGCAAACAAAAATATTCATTTAAAATTATTTTAGTGAGAATATTTGTAGTAGTAGTGGATATGACATAGATTCTATGTCCTAATAAAACTGATTCGGGGTCAGGATGTGTCACTGACTTGGTAAGGGACACTGAATCAGTTACATAATCTCTGTGCTTTTATCTGCAGTGTGAGATTATTGAACATGTTAAATAAAATAATGACCCACTACTTTTAGTGCAGTACATGGTTAGCAATTACATTATAAATATTAGTCATGCTACTTGTTTATTCTGTTGAGGAGAAATCACCTGTCTATCTTTTCCCATCAGTGGGTGGATTAATGTTTAGACTGTTAATTATTTGGATGTTACCAGTGTTCCACATTAAAGGGCAAAGAAGATTGGTTGATAAAAAGGAGATTCAAAAATCCTCTACAAACATGATTACAAACCATGAAATATATACACAGATAATCATAATCAAGTTTTCACTTAGAAATACCTACATATTCTTAAATATATCATTTTTTAAAATCTCTACCTAGAGAAATAAAAATTTGTACATGCTCTTATAAATAGTAGTACCTTAATTTAAACAAAATGTTTTAGTCATTTTATATAGTAATACATATGTACAAATGAAACTATAGAGTATAATTATTTTTAGGACTTTTATTTTTTCTATTTCAGTGATAACACCCAGGCCATTTCTGTTGATTCACAGAAATAAATCAAAGTCTTGGGATAAAAGAAGTACTCCGCAGAACTTTAAATGTATTTATGTCCATGTTTTGGAGAACTCTTTAAGGCAAGATACCATTGTCTTTGTTTCTAGAATTGTGCCAGGTACTTAGTCAGAGTTCAATGACTATGAAAAGAAAATGAAGGTGTATGAGAAATATAGCTTTCTAGATTTTGAACTGATAGATTTCACTTTTCTGGTGACAGTCATGTTCCTAGCAACTGTTCTTACACTGTGACCCTGGATAGAAATGGGGATGGGAAACAGGAGCATGTGAGAAAGAAGATGGCGTAGGTAGCATTCCCCTGGATAATTACAGAACATTTTGCTGATTAGTGAAGAATCACAGGAAAAACAGCTGATGTGTGTGGGGGTGCCTCTACTCTTCAAATCCTGAAAGAGAAGCACAGAGAAGAGAAACGTAGAGACTCATCTTCTGCCTATTTTCTCATTTAATATTATTTACTAAAGAGTAGTAACAAAATTTTACATTTTTAGTTTACAAATTCAATAAAGTTATTTGGGTATTTGTTACAGTATAAAGAACAGATATTTCTGGGTTTGAGGTTCTATACTTTAACACACTACATTAGAATGTATTATCTTTAAAGATTGTTCCAAGGTGCTGTGTTTGGAAGTAAACATCCAATTAAAATAACTGATCTGTACCTGGATCACTCTCTATGAATCTTTGCTAGTCAGTGTCATTTAAATGGACAATGAGAATGATTATCACAAGTTATTATAAGTCTAAGCAGATCCTCATTGTTTTTTCTAAAAAAGAAAACTTGAGTATTTTAAAAGTATTTTAATGAAAACTTTAAAGTAATAAATACAATAACTGACAAATGTCGCCTTAGGAGCTTTAGCACTTATCAGTTTGTATTATTGTATTTTAATCTGTTCTAAGAGGAAGATATATAGATATACAGATATATGTTACAGATATATCAGTAGTCTAAGTATTAATCTTTTGTTTAAATTTTGTTCAGGTGAACACTGGTATTAGTATTTCGATAAAACAGTGCTATATATGAATTTTTGAAAGGAATATTTTAAACTAACCTAAATCCACATTAGTTAGTGTAGACTAACTAAGCTATTGGAAATGAACTTGTTATAGAGTCTTAATCCCTTCTGTATAAAAAAAAACTATACTTTTAAAGGATTTACTTTTATTCGTGTATCAATTAAATTCTGTTTTAAGTGGACACAAGTGTTACCCGTAACACACTTCTGAGTAGTGTTTTAAACTATTAATTCTCAAGCCAAGTTTCAAGAAATACTAGAATTCTATGAGACATTCCTTTTCTGCTTTGAGGAAAGAAAGCATAATCACTATTTTCATGTTTAATTTATATCTGGTCTGTCACCTCAGAATATGTCTCAATACCACCACAAAAGCTGAAGTTCTAAAGCTGAAAATTTCCTCAGCAGGGTTTCCACATTCCAAAAGTTTCAAAAGCACGCATGCAGGTGATGAAAGCTAGAAATCTGAGCTCTAATTTCAGTTCTGACACCAACTATACAAACTGTAATAACTCTCTTTCCTTGTGATTTGTATATTTGTAAATGAAGGAAGGGGCTTTTTACCCACCACCTTCCCAATAATGCTCATTGACATTTATTGAGTGAAATATTCTGTACATAATGGAAACATTTACTAACAAATTATTTTAAAAGATTTAGTAAACAAAAATATCTATATGAACACAATTATTATGTAGAAGGAGGGAAATGAGCACAGAAGTGCTGTATCACCAGACAAGACAAAATCCACAGTTGCTCACACGTTTCATATTTAATGAAAAAGTATGCACTGGCAAATATATTTAATGCTTCCCTAAGTGAAACATTACACAACCTATTTTAGAGTCCTTCGTTTACATAGTGCTAAGTATATTTGGCCTTCTAATGGATAATAGTGATGCTCTGAGTAATCACTGTCTGCATTTACATAATATATTTCTTTTGCTGTGCTGGGACTATTTGCACAACATTGATCTCATTTTTCTTTCAGTGACATTCTTGTGAGGTAAGCAGGACATGTAATTCAGTAACAGATGTAAAATACAGATTAGGGCACAGTTTGATCATCCAGAGAGCAGAAAGATATTCGCTCTCACACACAAAAATGCTAACTTATGATTTATCATTTCAGAAATACAGGTAGAAATGCATGGAAAACATTTTACAAATTTAAGATGTTTTTTAATGATGCTTTTCTAGTTGCCTGAACTGTTTATTTTTGTTCTCACATCACTTGCCATATATTTTGTTCATAATAACTTAATTGCTCTTCCGTTTACAATTTTATATCTTCTGTCTACATAAAGAGTTCATATGACATTGATATTTGAACCCCTCAGATCTTTGTAAGTGCATCAAATTCATCAATTTCTATTAAGATTGGTGTCTTAAATATGCGTTGTGAATATCTCTTGGAATGATAAGTACAAAGCAAAAAAGAAAGTAATAAAGTATTCACATTGCAAAACCAGCAAGATCAGGGCCATTGCTGAGTAGAAACTTATAGCTGGTGGGGGCTGTTAGGTAAGCTTTCTGGATTCCAAAGGGTCTGGTGCATAGTCACAAAGAACGAAACCAGATTCAATGCTTGATATGAGGAATTGTATAAGAGCCACTGCTCAAAAAAATAACTTGATTAGTAAATTGTAGTGAAATACTCTCAAGATATAAGTTTTAATAAAACTTCATGTGCTGCGAAACTGGATCTTTATTTTTTCTCTTTTTTTATTTTAAAGAAAAAATAAACAATGAAAACAATGACAGAATTTCAAATCAACACTGTAGGGGAGTAACAGTGGTTAGAACACTGCATATTATAACCTTCAAACTAGTTGCTCAGATTATGACATGTAGGTCTGAAAAATTGATCAAATAATGTAGGCATAAACCTTTCTTTTCAATGAACTAATAGCAATTAGTAATATAACAACCATAACTATTGTGTGTATTTACTCATTTATTCTTTTCGTTTCATTTTACTTTTCCCTTCTTTTTTCCTTTCCCCATTCGTTTCTCTTTCCTTTAGAGTAGTTGCTTCCCATTTCACAGTATCCATTGTACATTTTGGGACTTTTTTATTCTTTCAGCTTCTTACGATAGGGACACAATAGGAAGCTTACACATGTGAGACTGATTTATATCACTTATGGACATGGACTCAAGTTGCATCCATTTCCCTATAAATGTTTCAAGTTTATGCTTCTTTATAGCTGAGTAGTACTTAAAAATCTTTTTTGCACATCAAAAAAATCTCCAACAGAGTGAAAAGACAACCCACAAAGTGGAAAAAGTTGTATCTAACTGTCCCTCAGACAGAGGATTTATACCTAGAATACATAAATAATTGAAAAAAAGTCACATCTATCAAATTCAAAGACCCAATCCAAAAATGGGCATCTGAGATGAATACACACTTCTCAGATGAAGAAATATAAATAGCAAATAAATATATGAAAAACATGTTCAGCATCATTGGTCATTCAAGAGATACCAATTAAAACAAAACTGAGACTCCATCTCACCCCAATAAGAATTGCTATCATCAAGAAATCAACCTATAACAAATGCCTGTGGGGCCATGGGGTAAAAGGAACTCTTCTCCACTGTGGGTGGCAGTATAGACTGGTGCAACCACTTTTGAAATCACTGTGAAGATTCCTAAACAAACTAGGATTACAGGTCCCATTTGACCCAAATATTCTCCTTTTGGGTATTTTCCTAGAAGAATTAAAAATGGCATACAACAGTGATATATGTCTACCTATGTTTATAGCACCACAATTTGTGCTAGCTAAATCTTGGAAACAACCCAAATGACTAATAACCAAGCAATGGAAAAAAAGAAGTGAATCTGTATTTTTTATACTACAAGTCACAACCATTATTGAATTTGAAGTCAATCTAGATTTACATAAGAGCTCTGTAAAACTGAGTTGTGGTATACTATTGAATACTGGAAAACATCACATATAAACCTGCAAATGTTTTATTCTGCTGTTATGTACATACACAAATATATAGCACTACATCAGATGAGAATTGAAACTTAAACTAATTGTTCTGTTTATTTTTTGTGGAAAAAATGTTTAAAAGTTAATGTATTAGATTCAAAAAATTAAAAAGGAAGGAACAATTTCTTACTTTGCTTGGCTGTCAGATACCTACCTTAACAGTGTAGCGTAAGAATGGCAGTTGCATCATTCCTAGTTAGGACCCAGGAAATCTGAAGGCCAGAACACTCACTATAAGAAGACGGGGGTGCGGAGGGTGACAAAACCCGAATCAATAGAAACATAGAAAAATGAGAAAACAACACGGGCTCCCACTCAATATCAGCCTATGCATTAAAATGCTAATTTCATGAAGAAGGTCGGATTAGCATCAACAAAATATTAGTAGCTGTAGAACAAATTTAGAATAAGGAGGTTGTGGAAGAATGTTGCCCCCCCCCCCTCCAGGACAGTGGAAACAAAACTCCTATTGCTATCCTTCAGTCCAAGCTTACAGACATTATGAGGCATGTTGCATATGTGCTAGTGAGCAGGGAAATCGAAGAGATTTTCTGACCCTGCTGTTGTCTAGTGGAGAAAGCCATGGAGGATTTTTCTTCTTCGGGTTTTTCCCTTGGTCCTTTCAGCTGTCGCCATGACTGGCTGCCCACAGAGCAAGACCTCAAGCCAGCCAGGGAGACACAAGCCTGGGGAAACAAGGAAAGAGTAATGTCTAGGAAAGGTCGTTCTCAAAGATGTAACGGCAGTGGAATGACCTATGCAAGAGCTCTGCGGGTCCGTAGGCTTCCAGAGTCTAAGAAAGAACTGGCAGGGCAGATTCAGTCTCCCTGGCAGTGGAAGTTTGAAAATTACAAGAATGCTGGCCTCACGTGACTGTGGCTGCATCGTGATCTACGACAGCAGAAGCTTCTTTGAGTTTTATCTTTTACTATACTTTAATAACAAATCCTCATCCAAACAGAAAGCTCAGCAACGGTACAATCATAGTTCAGAGGAAAAAATGTCCATGTGTGTGAGATAGAGGGTTGAGGAAGGAGAGAAAGTTATGAGGGAAAGGAATGAAATTTTGTAAAAAACAAAAGCACATTCCAGCGTTGACATTTTTTTTCCACAGGAAATAACAGAGGGATTAAACAAGGAAAGCAGTTGTTGAAATTCGGTTTTAACACATGTACAATAAAGACATGAATTATGGAGAATTAGAGGACAATCAAAAAGGAAAAGATAAGTGATCTTGAAAAGAGAACGTGAGACATACTATATGAACAATAAATATTCTGAAAAATAAAACAATAAAAAATAAACTGAAAAATAAACACTTTTAAACCAAATAATTTTTTCTTTAGTTCAAATTACATGTTCAGGGGGAAAGAAATAACCAGCTTATCAGATAGCATGAGATAAAACTAAGGGATTTTTCATGTCAATTCAGACACTGGTAAATTCTGGAACACTTCCAATGAACAGAAAATTTTTAATATTTCCATGAGAAAAGAATAGTTATGTCTAATTGTACAATCAAATTGGAATTACACCTTTCATTTTGTCATGGGAAACTAGAAGGTGGTGCAACTCCATCTGTGAAAGCAACCCGAGAGCAAGGCAAGAGATCATCTACATGCCAAGGTGACAGATTAGCATTTGGAGATATACAAAATTTGACAAAATAAATGACCAGTTATTTCTCACCATGGAACTCACTCAGGGCTGTGCAAAGGTCACTGAGAACCCCATTCTTGTTTTCCTACCTAAAATATAGAGTCTATAAAAGCTAATATGTAAATCTACCAATTTCTCCTGCTGGTAATAATGTCCATATCACATATTTGTAGCCAATGATATTTAGCAGAAATCTACTGGTGCCAAATATTTATTTTCTTCCTAATTTTGTTTTATAATATGAGATGAAAGCACTGAAAATAATGTCACTAATGTTGATAGCAACCAATTTATGCTAAGCACAACAGAGTCAAATGATACAGAGATCCTGTTTTCCTGAATGCATATTTATTCCCCATAAACACCTTACTGCATGAGAAACTCTTAGTGGTTTACAGTAATTTCACGGTTTTCATCATTTGTCCAAAATATATTGTTGAAGTCTATAATGTGTTGTATGTGGAAGCAGAAATCTGCATGAGACAAAGTCTGAAATGTGGAATTGGGTGGATGCAAAAATAGGATATATTAGAAAGTGAGAATTCTGCCCCTGGAGACTTGCAAGAGGACGACTCTTGTTTTGCAGCGACTGGACTTGTGCTCCAATTGACATGTGCTGTGTTCTGCAGCACAAACCCTAAGCCCTGTGAGGTCTACCTCAATGCTGTAGAATATTCTCATTACTCAAGGAAATAATCATTTTAGGGGAACAGTGTTATCAGATTGAGAGAAGCAGGAGTATAGAAAGACAGAGGGATGTATAAGTAGTGATTTTGTTAAAATCTAGTTTCTACAGCGATGTTTTCAATGGTCATTAATAAATTATTAAATAACAAACAATATGCATTAAGAAAATAGGGCCACATTGAGTATTATTATAATAGATTTACAGGAATGTAACATGCTGTCCACTATAAAATTTTATTAATAATTTGATGATTTAATTCATTGTAAGAAAAAATCCTAATATTCTAAACTGTTGAAAAGATAAATAAACGAAGACCAGTGTTGGTGGTGCATGCCTGTAATCCCAGCATTTGGGAGGCTGAGGCAGGAGGATCCTGCTGAGTTTATCAGTCTGGGTTACAAAGTGAGCTCAAGGCCAGTCTGAACTGCATAGTGAGACCCTGTCTCAAAAAGACACACTCAAAAAAAGGATAAGTAAATGATGTTATATACATTTTAATGCTTCTCAGCAGTAAAAAAGAACAAGCTATTGCTACACAAAGCCAACTAGGTCAGGATTCAAAGCACTGTGACAAGTAAAAGGAGGGAGACTTATGAAATTGCCTAAGTATAAATCAGTTAGGTGGCATTCAGATATGGAAAAAAATTAGAAAGAAAAAATATGACTGGTTCCAAAAGACTGGAGATCATGAAGGATTTTGGCTGCACAGCAGCAGCACAAACCCAGATTTGAAGTTGTTTGATATTATGGATCAAATTTTGCTCTTGCAGAATTTTGTGTTAAAGTGTTAGCTCTTGTGACATCTGAATGAGACCTTATTTGGAGATAAAAGCCTTTCAAGGGGCAGTCAACTGAAAATAAGGAAACTACACAGTTGTAATACATTATGACTGGTGATAATGTATTAAGTCTAATACATTATGACAGGTGACCAATATATTTGATCACAAAGATATTCATAAGGTAAAGACAATGTAAATACACATAATGGAAGTGGTGTGTGGTCCTGCAGACCTACCATCCACCACGCTTAAAGACAGGCAAAAGCATCACCAGTTTGAGTGCACCCTGGGGCAGCTTAGTGATAGTGAGATCCTGTCTCAAAGGCTGGAATAGAACGGGTGGAGGATGGAGCTCAGTGCAAAGGGCCAGAAGGAAACACAACAAAAATGTACATATTTGTTTCAGCTCACATGACATTTCAGAAAAATGGAAATGAATTTGTAGCATGAGGACAGAAAAGAAAATAATGGATTGCCCCGATGAGGCAGAGTTGAATGGGTTGAGCGAACTCACAAAATGGGAATCTCTTAATACTGATGGATGTGTTCATTATGCTGATTTTCAGCTTGGGTGGTGTTTTATGAACACACATGTGGCTTCCCAAGGTGTGATGAAATGTGTGGTGGACGGTGCCGCCAAGCGCCATGCAGTGAGCTGTATACTGGAGAAAACATTAGGCTGTGTCTCCATCTACTTAGTGACTCAGTCTAGCACCGCGCATCTTCTGACTCTCTCCCCAAGTCAAAGTGATCAGGAGAGGGAAATGTTTTCAGTTGATTCCGAGCATCAACTGCAGCAAGAGCACAGGGAAGGACGGGCAGGAGGACTTGCAGAACTATTTCAAAACGTGGCACCAAGAAAGGGATAACTGTGTTGAAAGCAGATGCAAGGCTCCAGGGTGGTGGATGGCAGCGTGTCTTTCAGTGCAGCCATTGTTAAAGAGTGAATGTTTGCCATCTTCATCACGCCTTATGTTCTATGTGAACCATATCCATGTATACATTTTGAATACGTGGAGTTTTAAATGATACCTTAAAAGAACTGTGAAGGAAGAAAAACACTTTGCCTAGCTAAAGGAACTAATATATTTTGATACATAATTTGATATTCAGAACAAGTTCCTCGTGTCAAAGTAATTATTTAAGGTCAGTGTTTATCACCATGTTGGTTCATAGTTGTGGCTGTCAAATGTAAGGGTCAGGTGGTAAAAGTCCAGCTAACCACTTTGTCCAAGCACACACAGTCAAAGGTGGTTACAGTTCAAATATGGCTTTATTATTGCCAATGAAAATTTATTGATAATTAAGTACTTGTCATGTAATAAAATCAGAACTAGAAATCATGTTCCATTACAATGATGGAATTCTTTTCTTAGTAGTTTAGTAAAAAGATTGTAAGAACAGTCCTTTAAGGTAGTGTGTACCTAGGATGACAAAACGGTCACTTTCAAAGTGAAGGAAATTTAGCTACTGAGGAATCTTCAAGCAGAAACATTTGAATATTTGAAAAGTTTCCTCTCATTGAATTTGCACTCATGTTGTATAGCTCCCTGTTACTCAGTTGAAAAAGTCCAGTGTATTCAAGATATTAAGAAAATAAAAATAAGTGATTTAAATATACAAATAGAAAAAAACTTGGATCAATAATTTGCTCATTAATTTCAATCAGCTTTATTTTGTCCTGTTGAACGTTAATAAACTTACTACTGACTGGTCCACCTTTGAAAGTACAAGAATCTTTGGTCTGAATGAGTGTGTCATTTGAGATGCATTTAAAAGAATTATAATCCTAAAAAATGCTTCTCAAACTCTTATGCACATATGAATGAGCTTAGTATCTGGTCCAAATACACTTTCTTATTTAGTTGTCCTGGAGTGAAACTTGCGATGCAGCATATTTAAGTAGCTCTAAATAGGGATATTAGATGCTAATTGCTGCTACAGCAAATCCTTAAAAACTTAGTGGGTTGAAACAACACCAGTTTTTATGTTACAGTTTGGAGGTGAGAAGTCCAAAATATCTCTAAGTGCATTAGAAAGTTATTAGTCCATCTGTATTTATTCTGGAAATAAATACAGTGGTGTAAGCCTTTAGTTTCTGTTCCCAACTCCCAAAGGCTGCAAACATTCCTTGGCTGGGGGCCTCACACCCATCTCCTGACACTTGCTTCAGGCCCATGCATCCTTCTGACTCTTACCTTCACACCTCCTTCTTGTATGGACCCTTGTGGTTACACTGACACCAGCAAGACTGTCAAGATAATATTCCTATCTCAACACACTTAATTTGTTCATTCCTGCAAGAGCCTTTGTTATCCAATGTAATTTCATGCCCAGTTCTGAGGATAGACAGTTGTGGAGGATCATTATTTTATCTATGCCCCACCCTCCCAAATGATGCTGGAAATGCTGCTGCTCTATTGATGAAACCTTCTCTTGCTTGTCATTACAGCAGGACACAGGACACACAAGGTCCAAAGATACTTACCTTGGTTGGTCTGCTGGACAGGGCATCGTAACACTTATTTTAACTCCACTGCTTCTTAAAATGTACCACAGAAACTGAGCTGAGATGTGAAAGAGCTTGTCCGATTATCAGAACTGTAGATAGCTGGATAAATGGATGGACAGATTTTCTAAGTATTATATTTCAAATTAAAGAGTTTGCAGAATCATGCAGAGAAAAAAATATTTTATTTGCATACAGATAGGCAGGATAAGAGAGAAAGAAGGCATTTACATGTATAATCTGCACAGAATTCCACATGATATTAACCTTCTTTCTATTCTTTCACCACGGAAAGGGACCTTTCTATAATCATGCCATATTGTCTGCACGCATGCAGTACTGTTTTCCCTCTGTCACCACTAGGTAAGTGAAAACTTCCATGAAGACAGGATTTTCTTTCTCCCAGATGCTCAGTTCCTACGTCTTTCATTCCGGTTCCTTTTCCTTTTCCTTCCCTCCTTCCCCTCCTTTCTTCTGTTTTTAATGTTGTTCACTAGTGACTAGAAAATTTCCCCCAAGCAGTAAGTGCTACCTAGCTGGTTAGGATTTAAAAATATGTAAGGATAGATAGAAAGCCTAAATCATTGCTTATCCTTCCATTATGATTACTGCATTATTTCTTTTTTTGCCATTATACATTACTCAGATTTATGCTAGCAAATAATTAATGTTCTTTCCTCTCACTACTTGGCAAAATTCAAATTTGATTTATGACATTATTTTGTTTTCGTGTTGTTTTGCTTTTTAAATTTACATTTTGAATCAAAATAAGCATATACAAGTCCAGTGCAGACAGTGCAAAGATTACATAGAGAGACCACAACCTCAGGCAACTGAGGAATAATATCAAGCACTTTATGCATTTGTTCCATGGATATTCTAGGGAGAAAAATGAGGAAGAATAAAAACTAAATTGAAGAAAATGACAACTGAACATTTTCCACATTTAAAACTATAAATAAAACCAAGAAGCTGAAGAATCCTTTAATCTCCACTGAATGTCTCCAGCTTTGTGGCATTTTCTCCCATCTGGAGGTGGGATTTAGATGCCAGAATATCTGCTGACTTACTTTTCCTAGCCTTTCCTGTTCATTCTGTGAGTATGCAGGTGAATATTCAGCCAAAGAGTGTAGGAAAACTCTCAGCAGGTTTCTGGGACCCGCAGACGCCACCTCACTAAACCCTGCCTTGCTCCATCTATCTGGCTTCGCACTGCAAACGCTGCAAACTCGGATCCTCTGTCTGGCCAGACTCTTAGATTCTCTTCCTTGAGCTCAGTATAGTCATTACATCCATGCAGAGCGCTGTAGAGTTGCAGGACCCTGTTTCTTGTTTTCTTTTTCTCTGGCATACAATCCCCTCTTCTCATGTTTTTGCTATTCGAATCCTCTTGTTTAATACACCTAGTCCAGTGATACAATACGTTGCCTGCACATGTATCGCTGATTTATTTCACTTATGAGTATGGACTCCAGTTTTGTCCACTTGCCTACAAAGTTCCCAAAACTGTCTTTCTTTATAGCTGAATAATATTCCATTATATAAAAATGCCACAATTTTTTAATCCAGTCTTTTGTGGATGGGCACTTGGGTTGCTTCCACATTTT
>PVLD010033787.1:0-13305 GCA_004027595.1 Dinomys branickii
GGAGGGATCGAGGGGTCCGCGCTCTCAGGGCGCTAGGACCCAGCAAATTCCTCTCTCCTCTTCCGGCGGCTTTTGGGGCCCTCCGCGCGGCTCGCCCGACACGCGCGAAACGTGGGACCGCCAGGCGTCTCCGCCGCTAGCAGGCCGATCTCTGTCGGGAGTCGCCGGGGGGTTGCACCGTCTGGGGGGGGGCGGGAGGGCCCGAGGCGGCCGCGCTCCCACTGCGCCTGGACCGATCCCCGCTTCTTCCCCGCGGGGATCGTCCCCGGCTCCCAGCGTCTGGGACTTTCCCACGTCTCGCCCCGGCAGCCTGGTCTGCCCTACCACATCTCCCCCGGCATCTCAGAGAAATATGCCCAGTTTAAACTTCCCAGCCGAGGTTCCGGCATTCACGCTCACCAAGTCTGTCTCGAGCTTTTGGTGTTTATTAAGGAGGTTCGCTCCCTTGCTGCTCACCCGGTCGCCATCTTCCCCGGATCCTTAAAGTATTTTTAAAGGTGGCAGTAAATCACTAGGATAAAGTAAACATCATAGAAAATGTTTACATAAAGTAGAGTTAAAGCTATTTTGGAATTTCATGAAAAGAAAGTGCACTTCTAACTAAAAATATGGAAAAGCTATGGCACTACACTTGCACATACTTAGTGCAAAGAATTTTGTGGAAAAGAAGTAATGATTCTGGGAGAAATGACCATGCTGCAATTATGGAGAGTGTCATCAAGTCTCATGCTTTTGAAGATAAAGGAGATAAGCTTAGTACTGATTATAAATGACAACTATGTCCACATAGAAAACAGCAGAAGGAACTATATTTGTGCACTGCTGTTGCTGTACAGCAAAACACCTTTGAGGAGTAACCATAAATATGTGAACGAGTTTCAGAACTTGGCAACATTTGGGGCCTCACAGAGAAATCCAACATGAATTTGAAAACTAAGTATATGATTGTTCCTATATGGTTAAAGAAAGGGAGAAACACAGAAAATTAAAAGGCAGGAAAATTACTTTAGAATTCCAAAGCCAGAAAGACCCCAAGAAATCCTGAGAAAGAATATGCAAATATCCAAAAAACAAAAACAGCAATTATTGGGAGGAAGGCTTGCTAGCTTGAGACTCACAGATAAAGGAGAGTTTCTCTCCAAGATTGCTCCTCAGTCTCCATCCACACGCTGTCCCAAGGCAGACGCAGGAGCCACAGGCTAGGTAAGGGATTATACGTATCATGCTGTCTTGGCATGGCGGAATTTTCAAATCTCCTTCCACTATTTGTGAATCTATCATTGACAAAAGGCCTTCTGACTTTGTCTTCTGACCTTTTTAACTAGCACGCAAGGTGTGAGTTTGACGGTCTCTTGTCCATAGGTCTCCTGACGAGCCACCACAAACACACTATTAGTAATGGTGAGTGTGGTCCATTTTAATCTGCACGGTGATGCAAGATTTTGTAGTTTCTTGTCCAAAATGACTAAAAATGCAGAAAAGGGTATGTATGGTTTGTGTCTAGATGTCCCCCCAAAACCTCATGCACTCTTAGGCGTTTTCAGAGGTGGCTGAATCTAAAGTGTATGATGCTGGGAGTAAGGGTGTGTGTTGCTAAGTCAGCCCACTGATGGGTTGGGCACCTCCCTGATCCCAAAAGTCTAGATATAATATGAAAGGGGCAGAAAGAAGCTGTCAAGGCCCCTTTGTGCCTTTGCTGTTCTCTGTTGCAGTGAATGCTTGCCCCTGTGCCAGGCTACCCTGCCTTGGAGGCAGCTGATGATGGACTGAAACCACCACACACTCTGAGTCAAGTAACCCTTTCCTCCTTTAACTTCGGGTTTTGGGTATTTTGTCTGAGCAACCAGAGAAAAGTAACTAGGACAATATAGTAAATGAAAATTTTCACAACAATGTAGTAACTGAAGAAACAAACAGGAGAAGCTGCTATGGTGAGCACTGTTTGTTCCAGTTGCTTGTTTTAAAGTTTCTCTGGTGCAGCAGATACCCAGCGGCCGGCACATGGAACCCCTGGATCAGGGTGGACCAGGGTGGTCAAGGACTCAGGGTGGTTTGAATGCAGGGTGGTGGTAAACATGTCAGCATATCGGTTTTAACCAGATTCATGGTCCCCTTGTGCCCACCTCAAAATTATGATGTTCATGTGTTAGTAATATTTTTCCTCATTATCAGAACTTACACAAAGCTAGAGAAGAAACATCAAAGTGCTACCCAGACAGGAGGTGGTGTTAATTAGACAAAACCCAGCACTGAGGAGGTATAGTCTGAGAGACTGTCACACTGATCTGGCTCTTAAGAGTGAGTTGCTGATTGGCTCTTACAGGTTATCTTTTCCTTTGGTGTCATTTAAAACAAGCTGTTGTCTCATTCCACACAACCAATATAGTTGGATTAAAGAATAATCTAATCTTGTGTCACTGATCGTGTTTCAGGCCGGTGCTATATATTTAAAACACCAAAGGAGGAGGAACCATTGCTTTATTCGTCTCTGTTTTTCAATTTGAGTTCCTCAGTATGTGTGTCTGGTGCATAATGATTGCATTCCTGGCATGGAGTCAGCCGTGTACATGACACAGCCCAATTCTGCTTTTCATCCTCTTTCCCTCCTGCCCTCCCACTTTTACTCATTTCTTGACCCCTCTCCCTCTATTTCTGAACATATTTGCAGTTCACACAGCTTATGTTCTCCTATGGAGCTGTTGTACGTCATGTCAGGTCCACACCCTGGACTCTGCGAAGGACCACAGCAAATGGACTCTTCACACACTTCTGTGCAGCCTAGTTTTTGGTGCTCCTAGTGTTTTTTAAATTTAAAGCTCAACTACAACTACATCTTGATTATTTCCTGTTTCCTTGCTTCTGCTGAATTTTTGTTTAGTCTCTTCTTCACCTTGTCTTCTAAGGTGCAGTTACCTCAGTGCCCTGAGATGTAGCTGTGCCTTAATGTGTGGGTTTACAGCTACAAGCTTCCTCTTAGCATGTGTCACTGCACCCCACACATTTTAGTATATTATAATTTTATTTTGCTTTCTTTCAAAGTACTTCATAAGCTCCTTTTTTGGTTTTTAAAATTAACGTATTGGTTAGATTGAACGTGTTATTACATTTCCATAGATGTGTGGATTTTCCAACTTCTCTTATTGCTGTATAACCTAATTCCCACTCTGCTCTGATTAAGAAAGACAATTTATATGATTGCACTTATTAACTCCATTTCAGGGTCACTGAGGCTTGTGGTATGGCCTAGTGTGTGCCCTAGGGAAGCATGTTTACTGTTTGTTGTGCAGTGCAAACTTGGGCTTGCTGGTTCAGCAGGTCCATGGTACTGTTCAATCCCCTACTTTTTCTTGATCTTCTGTGGAGTTGTTCTACCCATTTTAAGATTAGCATGTTGAAATTCTAAGTCATTACTCTAGAACTATTCACCTCCTTTATTTCTTGCAAAGTTTGCTTTGCATATTTGGGCGCTCTGATTTTTTGCAACTGTTTGTAGTTGTCATACATGTTGAATGAACTGACCCTTTAATTGCTGTGCATCATCTTTTGTGCCCCAGGAAACACATGGGAGTAGAATCCATTGTCCACATGAGCGTGGTCACCACAGACTTCCATGGTGACTTTTACAGACCTAGCATTTCCCTCCAACTGACACCCATGCCTGGCTCTAGAGCAGCTGCTGCACACAGCTCGGGAGCCGGCACTTGGGCCTTGTGCTGCTCTGGGAATCAGTGGAGGGTTTAACGCATTTGCCTTAAAGCAATTGCAGATAAGAAAGAACTCTGGTAAGTTTTCTCAATTCACATTCTTTGTTTACAGATTTCCCCCTCATTTCCTTTCTTTCTCACATTTTATGCTTTGCTCATTTTTGATGTGGTAGATTTTTATTATCTTCTGATTTTTTTCTCCCAATATTGCATAAGTATGTTCATTATGATTATTTCAGAGATTGGCTCATAACAAGCTCAACATAACAGTACTTCCAATTGATACATCTTAATTTAAATCACATCAAAAACTACTCCCATAAAATTCCATCTCTCCCTTTTATGTTTCTAATGTAAAAAATTACATATTTATACATTGTGCAAAAACTAGAGCTTTACAATTACCTTTGAACACATTTTCTATGAACCTCTCTATGCAATAAAAATGGTCTTACAAACCTAGATTACAGTAACACTTACTTAGGCGTTGTCCAAATATTTACTTTTCATGGAGATCTTACATCTTCAGCAAATTGAAGTTAATGTCTAGCCTCCTTTCATTTCAACCTGAATGCCTGCTTTAGCATTTATTTTAATGGAGTGCTATAGGAAATAAATGCCTACTACTATTTTTCTTGGAAAGTTTTCATTTATCCTTCATTTTTGGAAAAACAACAACAAATCCAGAAAAGCCACTTTTGCCCAGTCTAGAATATCAATTGAAAGTTGTTTTTCTTTGCACTTTGCTTATACTTTTTCAATGTCTATATGTTAAATGCACCATTTCACTGTACTTTGGCCTCCAAGGTTTGTCTCCCAATGTCTTTATCTCCACCTCCCTTTAGCAGGATGATTTTGCTCAGTAAATGATTCTTGCTGGTTGGGATTCTTTCATTTCAACATTATAGGTATCACTTCCCTGTCTCCTTGATTATACTTTTATAGAAACTTACTGCAATTTTGTTGTAGTTTACACGCAGGTGTTAAATTCGTTTGGCTTTTTAAAGTATTTTCCATTTTCTCTGTTTTTCTGAAGTTCGAATTTGGCATGTGGAGGTGAATACTTTTGTGTATTTATTTCGCTTCTTTTTCTCTAACTTCTTTGGTCTCTAGTGGTAGTTAGCATAATTTTCAGAGTCTCAATTTTTAATGCTTTTTCAATATACTGTCTGCTCCTTTCTCCCTTGTCTCCACCTTGCATCCCCATGAGCACCGGGCTAGGCCTCTTTTCCTCCGTGTTTCTGGATATTCTGCACTGTTAACGCCATTGTTTTTCCTTGCCTTTTAGTTTTGGACGTTTCTACTGAAATCTCTAAGCTGCTCACACTTCTCTTGTCTCCTCAGGACTACTTGACTCTTCATCAGAGATATTTTTCATTTTGGCTCCAGTGTTTTGAGCTCTACAATTTATCTTTTAGCGTTTTCCCAGAATTCTCATCTTTCCCCTGAGTTTTTCTATCTTTTCACCTTGTCGTATATTTTTTCTACTTGAATTTATGGCAAAGTCATGCTTTTTAAATTCTAGTTTGATAACTCCAGCACTTCTGTGCCATGCAACTCTTGTTCTGATGCTGTCTTTCTCTTCACACTGTGTTTCTTGGTCTCAAAGTGTGCATGTCAGTTTTGATTGAAAACAGCGTATGATAAACTTGGCCCAGAAAAGCTGGCAAGCGGCCTCTAGCATAAGGGTATGTCTGTCTAGCATGTGGGTGGTATTTATTGTTTGCTGTAGCGGTTAAAGTCAGGGGCTATAATTACTCCTAATGTGTTTGTTTTTGTTTTTCTTTCCTGGTTTCCCTGTAAACTTTAAAACATGAAATCTGAGAGCCATGGCCCTTTGGCTTGTGTTCTCTGTTATTTGAGTACAAGAGCCTTCCTGTGGAAGAGGAAAATGTTTTGCAAATCAAAAGTGCCTGCAGTCCTGGGAACAGTCTTCTGTCTTAGGGAGACCGTGACCCCTTACATCTACTGTTCCACATCGTCTCCTTCCCCTTAGGAGAGCAGAAAGGCCGAGGAGCCAGAGTGGACTGTGTCCCTCTTCACAGGAGAGAGGTCCGAGCTGGCTGGGGGTGAGTAGTTCTCTTCTCCCAGATCAGTTAGGCTACAGAAAACCTAAGGAGTGGTGGGCTGTGATAAATCACGTCCTCCGAGGGCGTGCCTTGCTGAGAGCATAGCACCGCGACCTCAGCACTTACTATGTGTTTTCCATTCTTGAAGCAGAAATGAGGGTCTGTTATCTGACCTTTCCTTCCTGTGAAGACCTGGTCTGGCTCCTGAAGTAAAGACTCACACCCTCCCTTGGTTCCCTTGGAGTCCATCTCTTAGACCTTCAGCAGTTCATCAACTGCAGTTATGGTTTTACACCCTTATGCAGATGTTTTTGCCCCTTGGCTTGTACTTTATTAGCTATGATCACTCTCTGCATGCTCTCTCCTCTCTCCGAGTTATCAGGCAGCAGTTTGTTCTGTAACTTTCCTGCCTTCACGGGTTCAAGAAGAGCTGATGACTATTAGTGCATATTGCCTCAAGTTTTGTGGATAGGAGTGTTGACGTCCAAGCCCTTAAATAAATACTGAGTGGAAAACATAGAAGTCTACCATCAATGTCATGATTTAGACCACAACCACGACACACTGTATCAGGGATTTGGCTGGAAGAAATGTAAACATTTGCCAGCTGTGTTTACCTTCTTCTAAATGTTCTGCACGTGTACACTCACAGAGGTGTGTATACACATATATTTGCACCTATTTTCTGTTTCTGAACATATTACTTTCTAGTAGGTTCTGTAGATGAACATGTAAGTTTGCCGTCCACCAACAGAGAGTTATTCCTCTTGTCCACTGATTTGACTTTTTATGCGTGGTGGTAGTGCTGGAGTTCAAGCCCAGGGTTTCATGCAAGCTAAACCTTCACTTTACTAGTGAACAACAGTCCCAGCCGGGATGCATTTCTTCAAAAAAGCCACAATCTTTCATTTTTACTGGAATTTAGTTCTCAAATTTAGGTTTCTAAGCTAAGCAACTGTTTCAGGTGCTCCTGGGTTATGATTGGGTGAATTTACCTATAGTGTGACTGCCTCATCTGCTTACTGATGCAAAGGATTTTGTTTGTCATAAACAAGGAATAGGTTTCATAAATTTATATTATATACAGTGCACTATAGTTTTACTTTGGTAAGGAAAATTCCTCTTAAATCTAGTACGACATGTTCTGAAGAACATGTCTTAATTTTCAAAATTCTATATGAGTAGCAATTATAATTAATAATGCAAATGTTTAAAATGTGATATTAAAATACTCAGTAGAGTAAAATAAATATATTTAGTGTAATGGCTGATGCATTGTGTCAACTTGAGAATTTTAGAAGTTTAAGTGTAAACAGCTGTATTTAAATCAATGACTCAGCAGGGGGCCAGGGTCTCCACTTTGTAAACATCCTGAGCCTGTGCAAGACGAGGACACAGGGATGGTGTGAGTGCTACACCCGCCCTATGGAGGGCAACCTGTTTACAATAGAAGGGAGGGAAAGAAGCTTGCTCTTCCCCCTTTTTTTGCTTTTGCTGCTTTTGCTGTCTTCCTCCATTATGAACTGTCTCCCTCTGCTGTGTCGCCTTGCCTTGGAGCCAGCTGATTATGGACTGAAACCTCCATAAACTGTGAGCTAAATAAACTTTTGCTCCTTTAATTTTAGGTGTAGGTATTTTGTTCCAACAATGAGGAAAAGTAACTAAGACATTAAGAAACCTATAAAAAAAAAGAAACCTATTAAAATAATTCACAATAGTGTGTAGAAGAATGACAATATCTCTTTAGCAGCAAAAAATGAGTTTTATGAAAACCAATATGTAAAAACCTACCTTCAGAGAATCTTTGTTTGTTACTATAACATGATAATGTGTATATTACCTCCTAAAGTTGATGTCATTCTTAGTATAAAACCATTAGTGCACCCAATGAAAGACAGGAATACAATAAACATATATCCAATTACTCTATTTAGTCTTGATCTTATTATACTATTAAAGTTATTAGAATTATTAAGTGATATTTATATGTTATGCTTTTGTAAAGACTATTCAGAAAAAGATATTTCATGGTTAGCCATTTAGTAATATTTGGTTTCTCAGAACACACTATTTTACCTGTTTAACAAAACAAAACAAAATACAAAAACTGAACAATTGTAGACAGTTGTAGACTGTAAGTATTTTCAAAAAATATACCTCCTGAGAATTCATTCTGATTCTTTTAAATCAATGTTAAATTCTAGGGTCAATTGCTCGGATAAACTTAGTTTCATTCCTAATTTCTATATAATTGGTCACTTCTCACAGTCTGGAGGTGAAGCAGGCTGGAGATGAATAGCAAAATCAAAACGTGTTTCTTAGGAATAACTTGTTTTTGGTACTCTTAATGTTTTTCATCTTGCCTTAGTCTTGTTTTCCTGTCTACCTATATGTATGTAATGTGAGATCTTGTCTGTATAATCAACTAAACTTCAATTATAAAGCCACAGGCACTGCATAGCTGTACTTGGAAGTTACTGGTCCTCAAATGGCATTATTCCACTTCATGGAAATAATTTTACATGCTTTTGGAGTTAACCATCGAAGAAGCTGTTGCATATGCATGTCGTGGGACTGCCCACATGCTGGAAGATTCACAGGAGAACAAACTGAAATTATTTATCACCCCCTGAGCTGATGCACCTCTCCACCCCTGCTGCAGGCCTTGTACATGTGTTCAGTGCTCAGATGGGAAGCTCCAGGGGATTAGCTAAGAAGTGATGATAGTTGATCTCCTCACAGAAAAGACATCTAAGAAGAACAAAACTGCCTTCAGAAGATGAATTTTTTAATGCTAAAGATATTGCTTTCAATACTTTATAATAAGCATGTTCTCCACCGCTTTGTATCTTCAGAAACTTACAGATGGTGAGTCAGTAAGTATATGTGCTGCCGAAGCGAGCACAAGTCAGTAAGGACTTCCAACTTCTGGAAACATGCACCCAGCAAGCCCAACCAAAAATTAAGAATCCTGACTCAGCAAAATAAGGATCTCAAGATTATCAAACCAGAATAAACAGTAAGAAGGGTGCTGCCCTTTTGACCAAGTACAACAGTACTCCCCAGTTCCCTGCCTCCATCCCACCCAGCACGCTCCCTGCAGCTGAGGACAGCACTGACTGGCCGCAGTGGGAGAGTGGCTGGGAAACCTCAGGAGAAGCCTCCATGAGTCCACGGGTGACAGCTTCTCACCCACCCTGCAGTTCCAGTGAACCCCTCAGACCTTGCTCTCCTGCTGCAGCATCCCAGGTGCTCCCTGTTCAGTGGTACTCCGGGGTCTCTGAGCAGAGAGGGAGCAGTAAATGTGCTTTTACTCTTTGAGCTCTCGGACCCTAGGCTGGTTGTTACTGCCCCTTCGGACCACACAGGTGCTTTGTCATGCTTGCCTTTATAACCAAACAAGAAACTTCAGAGAGAACTTTTAGGCCCCATTGTCCCCTTTATTTTGTTGAAGAGGATTCCAGTGAGGTCTCACCAGTTGGCAGAACCTTCATGCTTCTTCCCTGTACATCACTCCTTCCTGCCTAGTACCTACTGGGTCTGCTCCATTCTCTCGCAGCCTGAGGGGTTAATAATGGGAAAACAGCTTGCAATTCTTATGTGAATATAAACCAAAGGCTACACGGTGTAAATCATTAGGGCCTCTGTGGAGAGGAGGCACCAGGCTATGGATAAGGAAGGGTGGACAGGGACGAGTTATAACGGCCCCTTGTAGCTACCTCTTCCAGAGAAATGATCCTCAAGCTACCTGATTCCATTGACTTTTCTGTTCAGAACATTTTCTTCCTCTGGCTGTAATGGTTTGCCCAAGAGTGGACTTATGATCTAATTCTGTCTCCTCAGCTTCCTGCCCTGGAACTAGGAACCTCAATGCAGTTTGAAGCTTACAAACCTGGACCTTACAGACAGCAAATCCCCTGGTCAGTTGTCTGCAGCTGAAAGCAAGAGGTAGGGGCTGGCACAGGAGAGCAATGTGTGACCCCGTGCTTTGCAGAGTCCCTGGGCCCCGTTGTGCAGACTTGAGCTGTTCTGCTCTAAAAGTGGCTTTCATAGATCTTTGTTTCTGCGTATTCTGGCTGTATTTTTTATAACTTTCTCTCAGCTTTTTCACTCACATTATTTTTTTTTTGTCTCAAATTTGTTGCTGATATTTACAATCCTGGGTTTCTTTGGAACAGTGGGCCACATGCAACAGTATTTGAAGTGAAGCAAAAAACCTGTAATGAGGGTCCTAGTGATGGACCGCTGCTCTGAACTGGCCATTGTCTTCTCAAAAATGTTTTAAGGACTGGGGATATAGCTCAGTGGAATAAGCGCTTGCCTAGCAAGTGCAGGGTCCTGAGTTCAATCCCCAGTACCACAAAAAACAAAAAGCAAAAAAAACAAAAAACAAAAATGTTTTAAATTACCAAATAGGCCTGAAATTGCTGGTGATCACAGATGGGGGAGTCTTTGAGAAAAGCAGCTTGCTATCCCTGGGGTCAGCACTACAGGGCTGCCAGCTCATGTCTGATGCTGGCTTAGAAGGTGGCTTCTATGCTCTGGGTGTGCTTGGCCTCCAACGTGACCCCACGTGATGGCAATGGGCAGTAGAGTCTGAATCCTGTGTTTAGGATGCTTCGTGCACACTGATCTCTCTACTTCAAAAACCTTTGCTCTCTCTAAACATCAGTTCCCATTGCCCCAAATCAAAAAGGCAGCCCATTCTGTTCTTCTCTTCCAGTCCTTTGTCAGGGATCTGCACTCCCGCGTTAGTCATCTTTGTTTACCCGTAGCACCTGAGATAATCCATTTACATAAGAGAAGGTTTCTTCTGGTAGAATTTTGGAAGTGCTACTCCATGGCCAGTTGGCCATATTGCTTTTGGGTCTGAAGCCTTGTAGCACCTCCTGGCGGGAGGTTGTAGGGTGGAATGGCTGTCTTCATGGCTGCCAGGAAGTAGAGAGCAGGAGAGAAGTGGAAGGAGTGGGGGCCCATGTTCCCCTCTACAGACCCTGCTCTGATGATCTGAGTCACACCTCTCGGGGGTTTCACTGCCTCCCACAACTCCAAGTTGAGAGTCTGTCCCAGGACCCCAAAGCCATGGCAGCATGCAGTGCTAGAGACCCTAACCACGTGCTTCCCTTCACACAGAAGCAGACTGAACACAAGATGAATGGGTGGAGGGTGCAGAAGGGTCTTTCCAAGCTGCACAGGATGCTGTGACCAGGCAGTGTTAGAGTGCACATAAGCAAACAGCTGGCAGACAGTATGGGAAGTAGGGTAGAGAAATCAGATAGTATTGGTTCCAACCTTTATCAGAAATGTATCTGACTCCTACCAGAGAAATAATTGGGTAATTGCAGTTCTTTTGTAAATTAACCATGTAGCTCTTTTAAAAAGGCACTCTAACTGAAAAGTTCAATATAGAAAAAAAATAAAGATGATCTAAATGTGCTACTCACAGCCCCACAGCAAATGTCACCTTACAGTCAGCCCTGGATCCGAGTGCAGCATGAGTGTTACACAGAATGTGGGATGGCACCAGATCTGTTTTTGATGGTCCAAGTCAGTGCATGGGCAGCGAGGGACATATGTGGAAACTGAGAGCATTTGGGGCCTGGCTCTGGGGCACCCTTCACATATGTGGGGGCTTCTCCTATGCCTAGCTTCAGTTTGCTTGCATTTCCTCATATCTCACAGATGTGCCTGCGGTCAGCGGTACCGCCTCCCATGTAGACAGAGATTTAATAAACTAACTGCCTCACACAGGCTCAGTTATCTCTTCACATACTGATTCCATTACATTCAAAGTGAATCTTTAGATAAAGCACTAAAACAACAATCATACAGCCCTGTACTGAAATCCAATATAAGAGGAAATGAAAGCTTCTATGCAGCACACATGTGCTGTCTGGAGACCCAGCTGATGCCTCGTTCTCTCCCTTGTTAGCTCAGGCACTATCATGTGGTAAGGCCATCAAGGATGGCAACTCCAGCCTCACAGCTCTCCTTTCCATGCTTGAGAGACACTGAGCTCTACAAAGAAAAGGGAAGGAAGGTACTGGCACCATGACTGCACATAGTAGGTATGGACTTGTGTAGACTCAGGCTCCACCCCTTGGTGGCTCACAGATGAAGATCACTGTGGCCCTTTCTCATGGGTTTTCTGCCTAATGTCCACGTATGTGCTCTGAGTGGAAGCAGAGCTCTTCACTTTGGTAACCCAACACTTACTCACCAATGTCTTTTATGCCCAGCACTTCTCTCTTAAAGGGTATTTTTCTATGCAAAGGCATCATGATATCATGATGAGGATTTTAGGACTGAGGAAGCCATCATTTTGAATCTCCATGCAGCTTGAGTAAAGTTTCAGGCGTCGGAAGCCCTGCTGGACTTCCTCCAACTGCAGGCGCTGCCCTCAGAGATGATCATGGGCTGACATCTGCTCAAAAGTTCTTCAAAAATCAGCACAACTTATTTATGAATCGTTGAAGACAGAATCAATGCTTTATCCTGGGCACAGTTTTAAAAAATAGGAAGTAGAAATCTGAGAATGGCAAAAGGGAATGTAAATATAGAATGTGGAACATGGTTTAGGATTAGCAGGTTGATGGAAGAACTGGAAATATACTAGTTCTTACTTTTTCTATGATTTGCATCATCTCAAGCCTGGTTTGAAGGTGTGAGGTTGGGTTTTATAGAAGGAAGGGGACAAAGGGAGAGCTGAACATGAAGGAAGCTCAGCCTTCTGCCTGGAGGACACCGGGAGGGAAGCGTCACAGAGGCAGAGCAAGGCGAAGGCTAGAGCTT
This sequence comes from Dinomys branickii, assembly GCA_004027595.1. Taxonomy (NCBI): domain Eukaryota; kingdom Metazoa; phylum Chordata; class Mammalia; order Rodentia; family Dinomyidae; genus Dinomys; species Dinomys branickii. Next base: position 12,566 of record PVLD010033787.1, read on the forward strand.
CAGGAGAGAGGAGGCGAGAGCAGGAAAAGGGAAGTAGTCAAATAGATTTGGGGCCAGGAAGTGGGAAGAGCAAGCTGCTTTCACCTCTAAGGACGTCTAAGCGTATTATTGCAAAAAGAAATCAGTGTAATGATCAGCAAGAGAGGGGGAGTTGGAGTCAGGAAGACACAGCTGAATCTCTGGCCTGGTGTTTAGGTGAGGTAAGAAAGAAATTCTAATCAATATCCTCAAAGGCAGAATGGATCACAGCTGAGATTCAAGTGCAGCAAATCTGCTCACATCTGATCTTTATTCTCATTACACATGCTAACCCTCCAAACTTCTCTATGAACTGTAAACAACATCTAAGTAGTTCTTATGCAAAACAAGGAATCTTTCACTCCTTTCAAAAGTATAATTCTTGTAGAATTAATAAATATGTACTTTTGTAACAAAAATAAATTTGTACTGGTTTTGAAGCCTTATTGACTTTTATAATTTCATGGTGTAATCTCCCTCAGCAGTACCTGTGGCTAAATTTATGTGTTAATAAGGATACTGGATGTGCAGGAGGGCTAACATGGTTCTACTATTGTATTATATCACTTAATGCTAAGCAATAATCGATGACAGGATATTAGATTAATAGTGTATATCTGTATGTGTTAGCCTGAACACACACTTCGAAGATATCAATATGTAAAGCAGCAACAAGCGGTGTTTTTTTTCTGTTGTTGTTGTTGTTGATGTTGTTGCTGTTG
>PVLD010033788.1:0-13304 GCA_004027595.1 Dinomys branickii
AACAATATCTTCTTATTAATACTGCCAGTGCCAACCTTTCTAAAGTAACATCAGATTTATAATAGTTGCAGGAGAGGAGTCAGAATCACTCATGAAATTTCATGATATGTGTTGAAGTCCTAGTATAGAACACTGAAAAAAATCAATATTTAAATGATTAGAGAAATGCAACCCACGAAAACTTAAGAGTAATCAGAAATGTACAAAGGAGATGCCTGGTTCACCAAAGCAATTTCAAAGGAGAGACAAATGAGATTTATTATTGTTTATAGTTATTCTTTTTCAAACTCAATAACTTCTCCTTAAAGATATAGCAGTGACCTTAAGTTTGCTAAAAGTACATTAGGACTACAATTAATGTTTACAAATTATTTAGAATTATTTTATATAATAGAAGTAAAGAGAGAATTAGAGCTTAAAATGACAAGGAATATATGGAACAATAAACCAGTATTATAAGAAGGAAACACTAATAATTTACATTAATTTAATCAAGTGCAAGTAACTGTGTAATAAATTCCTATAATGTTTTCATTCCATTGATAGCTTATATCTTGAGATTCTCTTGTCATCTAGGAACATATAATGCAAAAAAAGCTACTTATTTAAGTGATACAATGTGATAAAAAACTGTACAAGGCAAGGCAAAGGTTGAACTAGAAAAACCACTCAGTGGGAGCCATATTATGATATAGGAGGAGGTAACAGTGGGAAACAATGAATTCAAGTGATTCATCTTTGAAAAATATGCATAAAGTCACTAGTCAAGATAGCACTAGCAGGAAAGTATTTACTAATAATCATATGACGAATATAACATATTTGAAATATTGTAAGGAATGTAACTTTTTTATTAACTAGACTGTACTTCATGGATTACAATTATGGAAAGTTGTTTTCTCTCCCTTGACTACTCTACCCTTTGTGATTTATGTAATATTAGATAATGTGTTTGTGTATGTAATTTAATACAATAATAGATAGTATTATATAATATATTTTGTGGTTTTTAAGATACTAAGTTTCAAGATAGCTTTTAAATAGCAATAGAAGTCCAATACACAGCATAAGTCTGCCTCGAATTAGTAGGTTTAGAAACCTGGTTTTATTATTTTAATGATTCCATGAAGTAATTGCACTGTTCTCTGATCTTGCTTACTAGCACACGTGTGATATCATGCAACTGGTATGTTTACAGGGGGCTTCAACCAATGGAAACACCTAGAATATTTGAGGCTTTTCATTCCATACAAAATTTTCTGCATTTAAAAAATATTCTGAATTTTTTGTTAATTTGAACTTTTTATTAGTACATGATTGCAGCATGATTACATTCCTTCTGTGGAACTGATACATGTACATAACACATCTCAATTCCTTTTCTAATCCTCTTCCTCTTATTTCTCTCCTCTCCCTTCATCTCTTGATCCTCTTCCCACTTGAGAAAGATATATCTTCATGCTTCTTACTATCTATCTTTTATTTGGCTGGTTATTTATATTTTGGGCTTCTTATATAATAGGAAACATTCAGTATTTAAGATTGTGTGTCTGATTTATTTCACTTAACATTGTGTTCACAAGTTGAATCCATTTTTCTACAAGTGACTTGAATTTATATTCTTTATGACATAGCTAAATCTTTGAAGCAGCCTATATGTTCATCAGCACATGAATGAATAATGAATTTTATGTTTTTATCTAAATTAAATTGATTTTTAACTAATAAATGGAAGCACAAAATTTGTACAGATGTATAGATATAATGCTATGTTTTCACATACTGTGATACTTCAGCTGTTGAAGAGTTTCAAGCTTGAACTTTCCATTTCAGCAAAGTTCAAAAAATCTGCTCAGTGTTTGTGACTTTGTTTGACAGGCCAAGAGTCACATGCCATATTTTGCTGTGGACACAAAAGTGTGAAACTTCGGTCTAAATACCACTCTTACCCATACTACATAAAGTGCTTATGTTACTGTGTTAAAATATTTGTCATTTATCTCTTTATTTTGCACATTATTTGTGTAAAATACTGTGTAATAACCATGGCTACAAAGGAAGTTAGTGATACCAGTAGTAAAGCTAAAAGAAAAACTGTGAGAACCATGAAAGAAATCATTGTAAAATTTGTTAAAGTCCTGGAAAACTGAATTTGTAAGGGTAATTCTGAGACTTCAGAACCAGTTACTTGCTTTTCTATTGTGTCTTATGGGAAAAATATGTTCAATTCTCAAACTCTTTGGTATTCAAACATGAATTTGGAACAAATTTGGTAACTGAGGTATCACTGAATGTATACAATGTGTAATGTACATTATCGAAGTGTAATGTGTATTGTCAAATATGTATCTTTTAGGGGGAGCTTTTGGAGGATGAAATCTAGGAATAATCCATACCCTTGGCCTTAAAAAAAATGTATTTTGAGGTACAGTCTCACTAACTTGTCCATGCTGGCCTCAAACTTGCAATCATCTTGGCTTAGCTTCCCAAATAGCTGGAATTTACAAACATGTTCTAGTATGTAGCTTGTGGAATATATAGTACATTATTGTTATCTCTATGAATTTTTTATTAGGTCAAGGATTCTGATTTTTGAAGTTGCTTTTTCCCCTGTTAAATTTTCTGCTAGACTATTGATTGTGTTCACATGAAAATCATTGGAACAATTATTTTAAATTCCCCATCATAGCATTCATATACTCTAGCACTCTATTCATAGTTTCTAGACCTTATTTTATTTTATTTGAGATCATACTCAGGAAAGAGTAACATATAAAGGACATGCAGATTAAAAAGAAGTCAAATTTTTTCCATTTGCAGATGGTGTGATCTTATATAAAGACAATCTTAAAGATAGCACCAAATAAATTCAAATAAATTCAGCAAAGTTACAGAACAAAAGGAACATATAATTAAGTAGTGTTGCCACACATCAATAATCAATAAAGTAATCCAATTTAAAATAGTTACAAAAATACCTAGGAATAAATTAGCTAAAGTGATGAAAAAATATTTTTGGCACTGGGGATGGAACTCAGAGATTTTATGCAGAAGTACAACCCAGCCATTTTCATGTATTTATTTTTAAATTTTGAGACAGGGTCATGCCATATAGCTAAGTTGTCCAAGTTAGGCTCAAAGAAGTGACCCTGCTGCAGCACCTGAGGTAAAATGAAAGATCTTTAAAACAAAATATAAAACAAAATTGATAATAATAAAGTGTATATATAAAAAAGGGACACAGGGATGGGGGTATAGCTCAGTGGAATAAGTGCCTGCCTGGCAAGCACAAGGTCCTGAGTTCAATCCCCAGTACCGCAAAAAAAAAAAAAAAAAAAAAGAAAAGGGACACATTTGGTGCTCCTAGATTGAAAGAATCAATTTTATAAAAGTGTACATATTAGCTAAAGGACCTACAGATTCAATTCAATTGCTATTAGAATGCCAATGCATTCATCACATAAGTAGAAAAATTAATCCTAAAACAGTCTGAACCAGAAATAATAACAAATATTCTAAACATTTGGACAAAAACAAAGCATAGTGTATTATACTACCTGACTTAAAAATATATTAAAAAGTAGTAGTTAGTAGAACAGAATCTTATTGACTTTATCACAAAGATGTAGATCAACACAACAAAATTTGTAGAAGTAAACTAAGACTTCTATAGTCAAGTGACTTTCAGCAAGTTTACCAAGAACATGCAATGGAGAAAAGAGAGTCTTTTAGATAAGTAGTGCTGGGAACAATGAAATTTGAACGTCTATCTCTCACCAACTACAAATAACAACTGAAAATTGATTGAAGACCCCCGTTTAAGACTCAGAACTATGAATTTACTAGAAGAAAACAGGGGGAAAGCTTCCAGACATTGTCCTCGGGAGGATTTTTGATAACACTACAGAAGCACAGGAATTAGATAAAAGCAAAACTAGACAAATGACACTGTATACAATTTAAAAAATTCTGAACATCAGTGGACTCAATCACCAGTGTGCAGACAGCCTAAAGAATGAGTGATATTTGCTAAATATGTATCTGATTAGGATTTCATATTCAGAAAATGTAAGAAACTCCAAAAACTCAACAATCTAAAAAGTAGTAACTCAATTAAAATGGCAAATCAAACTAAATAAACATTCCACAAAAGAAAACACACAACTATATGAAATAATATAAATATCACTAATCACCAGGATAATTGAAATAAAAATAACACTGAGATATCACCTCAAACCAATAGAAAAGGCTATTATCAAAAAGATAAAAGATATTCACACTGGCATGGACATAGAAGAAAGGAAACTGTTGCACACTATTGCTAAGAATGTAAATTACTACAGCCATTATAGAAAGCAATCTGAAGGCTCCTCAAAAAATTAAGAAATAAGAATATTTCCTGATCAAGAAATCGCACTGCAAAGTATATATTCAATGGACATGAAATCATGTTAAAGAAATTTCTGCGCACCTATGTTTACTGCAGAATTATTCACAGTAATCAAAAACTAGAAAAATGGTAGGTATATACCATAGTCCATATATGTCATGGAATGTGAGTCAGTCAAAATAGAGGATGAACTCCTGTTACTTATGACATGGACAAAATTGGAAATTATTGTTATGTTGACAAATCCAAGTACAGAAAGCCAAATACCTCATAGTTTCACTCATATGTGAAATCTAAAATTGCTGATATCATAAAACTTGATAATAGACTGGTGGTAACAAGAGACCAGGAGAAATAGAGGAAAAATTAACAGAAACGAAATTACAGTTAGGACCAAGAAGTTCATTTATACTATCGAATAGTAAGTTGACTAATAGATAACAGTAATTTTCTACATTTGTAAGAACTAGAAGAAAGGACTTTAAAAGTTTTCATCACAGAAAACTGACAAATGTTTGTGGTGATAAATATATTTTGATTTAAATATTATGCAATGTTTATATGTACTGAACATTACATGGTATCCCTTTAGTATGTACAATATTTATATATTTGTGTATCAGTTAAAAATAAAGAAAAAAACCTGTTTGGAAAAGTAATGTTGCACTTATTTAGATAGTTATGATGTCTTCTTTTGTAGTTTTTGTGAAATTTTGAGAAGTAATTTCATTAATTTTTCTTTTCATGATTGATGAAGTTTATTAGTGAATTCATCTGAATCAACCATTATTTTTCTGAGGAAGGTTTTGATTATTTATTCAATTATTTGGTACAGGTTTATTCACCTAGTTTATAATGTATTCACTGATAAAGAAGTTTACAAATATGAATGACAATATATACGTTCTTTTTCCTTTACCTGTGTTGCATAATAGTTCTGAGTTGTCACAAGCTCTTTGAAAATTTATAAAAGTTAAGACTCCTTTTTGAGAAAAATATATAAATAGTTTTCAGAAATATATCATGAAATTTCCTTTGTTTCTTCCTGTCCTATACACTTTTCTTAAATTTCAGTTACTCGTATCTCTTACCTCCTAACTCTTCCTCTTCTTCTACTTCCAGTCCAAAATACTAGGAATAACTCTTCTTTTAAATTATTTTGTGGTGAATGGGAAAGGTGGTGGAGTGTTAAGAAACAGAGAAAGAATCTCTCTGAGTGCTACCATCAAAACACTGGAATATAACAATATGAGGAAAATAAGAAAGAGGGATTTGAGTTCTCTTGGACCAGGGAAGGAACTGAGGCACAAATTGAAGCCCACAGAGAGAGTCATGAAAGAAACTTCAATGAAGAAGAAGGAGATAGCCAGCAGCACCTTCTCCCAGAGATGAGAAACTGTATCAGAGGAAAGGTCCATAGCAGCCAACACATGGTGGGTGCTGACATCCACAGAGAGAGCAAGGACTACAGCCCCATAAATACCAACAGAAGAAATTCATCAGGCAAGGAAAACAAGTAAGCAGAGGGAGGGTGATAAAAAAATTGAAGGGGTGCCAACAACAGGAAAATAACATGACAAAGATAAGTCAATATCAGTTGTATCCATCAATGTCAATGGCCTCAATTCACCAATCAAAAGACACAGACTAACAGAATGACTCAAGAAGCATGATCCAACAATACGCTGCATACAGGAAACACATTTAATTTTTAAAAAGTCATGGACTGAAAGTGCTCCATATGATAGGAACCCAGAAAAAAGCAATGGTAGCTTTCTATTTGTACACAAAGTGAATTCCAAGCCAAGACTGATTAAGATAAAGAAGGTCACTACATCCTTAGAAATGGAATAATCCAAGAGAAAGAGATAACAATTATAAATATATATGCAACAAATACCAGTGCACCCAGCTATATAAAACAAATATTAATGAGCATGAAAAATCAAAGAAGCACTAATACAATTGTATTGGGGGATTTTAATACCTCACTATCATTAAAAGACAGATAAACTAGACAAAAAAAATCCACAGTGTATTATTAAAACTGAACCACCCTACAGTATCAGAATACACATTCTTCTCAGCTGCACATGGGAATGTTCCCCAAAGTAGACCATTTACTAAGCCATAAAACATGTTTAAGTAAATGCAAAGGAATTGAAATTATCCCAAGCATATTATCAGACCATAGTGCAATGAAATTGGAAATCAATGGCAAAAGTAACCACAATAACTTCATAAGCACATGGAAGTTAAATGGCACCCTCCTGAACAACCAATGGGTCATAGATCAAATTAAAGAAAAAAGCAAACAGTTTCTACAATAAATAACTATAACAGTACAACATACTGGAACTTATACAACACAATGAAAGTGGTCCTAAAAGGGGAATTTATAGCAGTGAATACACATATCAGAAAAATAGAGCAATCACAAATAAACAACTGAATGTTGAACCTCAAACTTCTAGAAAAAGAATAGATTAAGCCAAGGCCTCACATGAGGGAAGAAATTATAAAGATCAGAGCAAAACATAATGCACTGGAGACTAAAAATTAGTACAAATAATCAATGAGTTGAAGATTTGGTTCTTTGAAAGATTAAGTAAAATTAACAAATCCTTAGGCAGTCTTATCAAAAAAGGAAAATAAAGACTCAAATCCATGCAATCAGGAATGAAAAGGGTGAAGTAGCAATGGACCATGCAGGAATCCAGATCATCTATACATATATTGAAATTTTATATTTTAATAAGATGGAAAATGCAGAAGAAATGGACAGATTCCTAGATACATATGAATTACTAAAGTTGAATCAAGAAGATATGACAATCCTAAATAAAACAATATCAGTCAAGAAAATCAAAGATGCAATTAAAAACCTACCAACAAAGAAAAGCCCAGGCCATGATGCATTCACTGCTGAATTATACAAGAAATTTAGAGAAGACTTGATACAAATACTATTCAAACTCCTTAATGAAAGTGAAAAGGAAACAATACTCCCAAATTCATTCCTGGAAGCGAGCATTACCTTCGGATCAAAATTTGAGAAGGACACAACCAAGACAGAATTACAGGCCAATATCTCTCATGAACATAGATGCAAAAATCATCAATAAGATACTGGCAAACAGAATGCAGCAAATCATCAAGATGATGATACAACACAACCAAAGGGGATTCATACCAAGGATGCAGGGATGGTTCAACATATGTAAATCAATAGGTGTAATACAGCATATTAATAGAGCCAAGGAAAATATCATGATCATATCAATAGAAGCCAAAAAAGCTTTTGACAAAATCCAGCACCATTCATGATAAGAACTATACAGAAAATAAGAGCAAATGGTCTTTATCTCAATCTAATAAAAGGCATCTATAACAAACCAATAGCCAACATCATACTAAATGGACAAAAGCAGAAAGCTTTCACTCTAAAATCAAGAACAAGAGAAGGATTTCCAGTGTTTCCACTATTATTGAACATAGTCCTGGAAACGTTAGCCAGAGCATTTAGAAAAGAGAGAAAAATAAAAGGAATAAGGATAGGAAAGGAAGAAGTGAAATTACCACTATTTACAGACAACAGGATACTCTACATGGAAAACCCCCAAACTCACTAAAATACTGCTCGATTTATAAGCAAATTCAGTAGTGTAGCTGTATACAAAGTCAACAATCAAAAATAAATAGCTGTCCTATACACAGATAACAAATACACTGAGAGCAATTAAAGAAATAATACCTTTCACAATACCATCCAAAAAGTGAAATACCTAGGAATCAATCTAACAAATGATGTAAAAAACCCCCATATTGAAAACTATAGTACTCTGATAAAGGAGATTGAAGCAGATATCAGAAAATGGAAAGATATTTCTTGCTCGTTGGTAGGAAGAAACAATATAGTGAAAATGGCCATACTTCCAAAAGTATAATCTGTACTCTTTCAATTACAGATTTTACAGAATTCCAATCAAAATTCCAACTCTGAATCTCACAGGATTAGTGAAAACAATCCTAAAATTTATTTGGAACCAGAAGAGACCTACAATAGCGAATGCAATTCTGGGCAAAAAGGCAAGACAGGGGACATCACAATCCCTGACTTGAAATTATACTATAAAGCTACTGTGGTAAAAACAGCATGGTGCTGACAAAAAAGACCTGAAGATCAGTGGAACAGACTTGAAGATGGAAAAACAACTCCAGTCATGTTTGGCTACGTTATATTTGACAAAGGAACCAAATACATACACTGGACTAAAGATAGTCTCTGTAATAAATGGTGCTGGAAAAACTGGCTCTGTACATGTTGAAGATTATAGTTGGACGCATATCTTTCACCGTTCGCTAAACTAAATTTAAGATAGATGAAAGATATAAATATTGAGGAGGAAACATTATATCTGCTGGAAGAACAAATAGGCAAAACTCTTGAAAACATTGGTGTAGACAAAGACTATGAATAAAACACCGATTTCACAGGAACTGTCATAAAGAATCATCAACTGGGATCTATCCTATAAAAAAGCTTTTGCACAGCAAGAGAAACTACCAATAGAGTAAAGAGACAACCCACAAGGTGGGAAAAAATATTTGCCAGATGTTCCTCCATCAAAGGTATACTACGAAGAACATATGCAAAACTCAAAAAAATGAGACTTGCCAAATTTAGTGACCCAATCCCAAACTGGACATCAGAGATGAAGAAATAAAAACAGTAAATGAATACATGAAAACGCATTCAACATCCCTAGTTATTTGAGAGATGCAAACTAAAATGCATTGACATTCCATCTCTCCCCAGAAAGTATGACTATCATTGGAAATCAGCCTATAACAAATGTTGGTGCTGCTGAGGGGAAAAAGGAACCTTTCTCCACTGTTGGTGGGAGTGTAGACTGCTACAATCACTGTGCAAATCAGTGTGGATATTTCTCAAAAAACTAGACTTGGAGATTTCATTTGACCCCATTATTTCCCTTCTGGGTATCCTCCCAGAAGAATTAAAAGCACTGTACAGCACTGATATATGTGCACCCATGTTTACAACAGCATAATTTGTAAAAAGCTAGATATTGGAAACAACTCAAATGCCTATCAATTAAGAATTGGATGGAAAAGAGGTGGTCTTTTTAATATAATGGATTATTACTCAGCCATAAATAAGGATAAACTGCATACTATTATAGGTAAATAGATGCAACTTGAGTCCATACTCATAAGTGAAATAAACCATACACAAATGTGTAAACATTGTATTGTCTCCCTAGTGTGAGAAGCTGAAAGTAAATGTGATCCAAAGTCTACGATAGATATAGTAAATTGGGAAGAAATTCGAAAAGGAAAAAGAAACTGGTTTACGGGAATGGGAAAAAAGAAAGCAGGGAAAATCAAAAGGAATATATATATATATACACACACACACACACACACACACACACACACAAGTTATTCTTATATATATATATATATATATATATTAGTTATTCTACTAATTTTTCTCAGTTCATTAAAGATAGGTCTGTGCTAACATTGTTTGGACAATTAAATACTTATATCTCATATTCTGAGTAACCAATTTAAGGATAACAGTATGCAATGCAGTAACCATTATTACCCTCTTATGATATTGTTTTGGAATTTTGTTTTTTGTTTCTTTTCTTTTAAAATGAAATAAAAAATAAATTCTTTTGTGTCTCATTTTCCTGAAGAATAAAAACCTATTTGGCATGGTTTAAGGGTGAGGAAATGGAAGAGAATAAATGTATATTCCTCTGTTTCAGGGATGGAAAGATAGAAAAACAGTGTTGATAATTGACTTGGTTCCTTTTCTCTCATTGCTGAGTCAAAATACCAGACACCCAAAATTAAGGAAGGAAAGGTTTATTTAACACACAGTATGTGGAGCTTTGCATCCATAATCAGCTAGCTTTAAGGTAGGGTGACATGGCCCAGGGGCAACAGCTCAAAGTGGCAAAACACAGCAAAAGCAGCAAGAACCAAAGGAGGAGGAAAGCAAGCCTCTTTCCTCCCTTATAGCTTCCCACACCATCTCAGTGCCCTCCTCTTCACAAACTCAGGGTGTGAGGGCCCTGGACCCTGCTGAGTCACTTAGTGAAGCTTCTAAAGTTCTCAGTTCTCAGGTAGACACAGTGTATAAACCATTACCATAACCAAGCAGTAATCATTTCTAACTGGCCATATTTTGAATTTGTTGTGTTAATTTAAGCAAAGTAAACACTTTGCTTTCTTTTCATCCATTGTACCTGTTCATAAGAATGTACAAAAATGTACAATGACAGAGAAAAGCTTTTAAAGTGCATAAGTGCAATTTTCTACTAATTTTATACAGAATGACTCAGGGTAAACACAAATAAAAAACTTTAATATTTTTCAGTAAAAGTTTCAAACTTTAGTGATCAGAATTACTACTCATGCTGAAGGTTTTTGTATAACAATTGTTCAGGACTTTTCTTTCCTAAAATATTAAAATTTAGAATTAATGTCTTGATTCTTTATCACCTTTGTGAATCTAATTCTTACTTGATGAAACTTTAAGCAACAGTCAATCATTAATTTTAAAATGCTCTTTGAATTCTCTACTGATTGCAAGTTAAAAATCTCCTTTATTTGTCTTTCACAAAATCTTTAATGTTATATGACTCTTTCTCAACTCACTTGTACTTTTGTGGGATTTGTTGCTATCACGAGAGCTAGGAATTTTATCATTCCTGGTCATAAAAATTATTTTTAAAATATTAGTCACCACAGAACCATACATTGTACTTAAAAATATTCAATTTAATTACATATAGAACAAACTAAATAAAACTAAACAAAGCCCAGCTCATTAAAAATGATCCAGGACAATATGGATGCCAGAAAGCTGTGAATCACAAAACTTGCCTTTCTCTTTTTTACCTTACAAGAGTTAAGAACAGCTTTGCTAAAAGAATCAACCAACACAATCTATGACAGAGTAGGATTTCAGTCTGTCAAAGAGAAGAGGATTTTCAATTTTCAAAATAGTGGCATATACATATTCTCACCTATATTTTCACTACATTTAAAAATATATACTTTTGAATTACCTGATGGGAAATGGATGTTAGTTGAGGATTCACTCCTGGTTATTTATGAGAAATATGTTTTTCTGAAAGAGTCATGTGGGTGAAGAGTGAATCACCTAACCTTATATCTTTATGGTGAATTTTCCAGAAAACTCTATGTGAGGGAAGAGAACAGGGAGAAGAAAGAATTACTGATGAAGTATTGCTCAACCGGAAGAAAAGGATCCTGGGTTTTTTATTAGCTAAAATTTAAAAGATAGGAAAATAAAAATGTGATGTTGAATTCCTAGAATTGAATACATTTCTGAAATATAGGGACAGTTATCCTGGTATATGCAGTAGGGTAATGCAACAAGAAGTGAATGATCAGAAGTAGCAACTATAGCCTCTTGCTAACAGCCAGAGGGAACTGCCAAGAGAACTAGCTTCTTTTATTCACAGCTGTAAATTCCATACTAATCCACAAATTGGCCTTATAATAAGATTGTTGTTTCTTTAGACTTACAGATAGAAGTGCCACATAGTCTTCTATTTTCTGTTCTTTTAAGGTCGACATATTTATAGTTTTATTACTATTCATATTTATAAGTGAAATTCTCCTTTGTTTTAATTCTGGATAAACCAGCATAGGCAATGTCAGCCACCATATAATTTAGAGGAGTGGGGAAAGACCTAATTTCATCCAACAGATCATAAAAACCTAGTGTCTGAAGATACGATGCAGTAAATTTTCAACTTAATTTGAAAGGAATTAGATGTGCACCCTTGTTATAGCTAGTAGAACATGGACATTAGCCATTATTTGCAAGCTATTAGGAATGAACTTGAATGTGTCTTGCCTTTAGAACTTTGGAAGCCAGTGGCATTGTTCCACTAACAAATAAATTAAATTATTAAAAAGCTTTTAGGGGCTGGGGGTATAGCTCAGTGGAATAAGCGCTTGCCTGGCAAGCGCAAGGTCCTGAGTTCGATCCCTGGTACCGGAAAAAAAAAGTGTAAAAAGTATTTAATGTTTCATAGTAGAATAATTCTATGTCTTTTAGCAGAAGGGAATATTTTTACAAAAATATAGAATGCTATGGGAGATAGATAATAAGAGTGCATTATATGTGGAAAAAATTATGTATTACTGTAAATTAATGAGTAGTTTCTTGTCCAAAGTCATTGCCCATCACTGATCTGAGAGAGTTTGTAGATATGATATCTCAATGAGCCTACCGATTCTATTTTGTCTTTTGAGACAGGGTCTCGCTATGCAGTTCCGGCTGCCCTTGAGCTCACTTTGTAGCCCAGGCTGGCCTCAAATTCACAATGATCCCCCTGTTTCAGCCTCCCAAGTGCTGGGATTACAGGCGTGCACCACCACACTTGGCATGAGCCTACTGATTATCTAGGATGGGGACATATACCACAGGTTCAAAGAGGAAAATATTATTCCAACAGTTTAAAAAGAAAAGACAAATTAACCCTTTATCAACAAATGAATGTTTTCAAATTTGTGCATGAATTGTGAAGGTTTATGGAATGGGTAATTTGTAAACTGTTATTGGATAAAATAATAATCCCTCAGATCAAGGATGAGATGACCAAGAAAAAGTATGCCACATCATTGTTCTTTCATGAGAGAGATTAGTCTATTCTTTTTATTATAATTATTAATACACATTACTTTTTCAAGCAAATGGGATATACTGTAATGATTCCATGTGCGCATATATCATGCATTGATCAATTTGTTTTTAAAGTTGTTTATTTTTCATTAGTATATATTACTCCTGCAGAATGATGAATTTAGTATTAATGTATTTGTGTACATGCATATAACA